>WBNM01019592.1:17502-168275 GCA_013399055.1 Ramphastos sulfuratus
ATATTAAAAAGGCAAAAGATATTAAAAAGGTACATTGAGGGGAAACACTTCTGAAGCTCAATAAACAAATTTCATTGTATCTTGGAACTCTGAGATCCCCTAGTGAGCAATAGACCTTTTAACGTAATTGATCTTGTTCCTGGGTAAGTATTTTACTTGGACATTTTTTGCCAATAAAGAGATTTTGATTTTCAAAGTTATCTTTGCTGATGTAAGGGAAAACAAACAAACAAACAAACAAACAAAAAAAAAAACCAAGAAGAAGAAAAAGGAGTACTATACCAAAGGGAGAATGCTTCCAGCGCATCAGTAAGGTTTTCGTTGCTTATTGCTATGAGAGTCTCAGTGTGCAAACCAACTGGGTGCTCACCAGAAGTTATTGGAGAAAATCCCAAACTAGAAAGCAGAGACAAGATGTGCTCAGGACTCGAACGCTGAGAAAAGTGAATAAATCCAGTGCCATGCTCCATGCCCTGTAATGCAGTTTGTTGTCTCTCGTTGATTTTTAAAGACAAATTTGACAAGATCTAACATGATTTTCAATAAAAACAAAACCATCCACATTTCATCTGGAAAGAGGCACCAAAGCGTCTGAGTAATTTTCCCAAATTGTTGTCTTTTATTTCATAAAATGTAGCTAGAAAGTCAAGCTTCATAGACAGTATCATTTTTAAAAGTCGTTGTCAACATTCCCTCATGAATTTTCGACAAAGCTAAAGAGACTTTCCTTGCACAGGCCACAAAATGAAATGTCCTCCTCAGACAGATGCAGTCTGTTTGAGATCCCCTTGCCAGTGTGACAAAACAATATTTCCTACAAAACACGCTCTGTGCAGCAATGCAACAAACCACGAGGGAGTTATGCAAACAGTTTACAGGCAGTTACCATACATTTGCTTCTTCACAGGTAATTCAGTAAGTGAATGCTTTGGAGTTATAGACAGAACATCAACATATATCATGGAAAAACTATATCATATGTCAGTTTACATGTTACGGTTTTGTAATATTTACATTAAAATATGAAACTAAAAGTGTCCAAGTGCAAATATATTCTCTTTATAAATGGAAGTAAATGGACAGCACAAGTTTTCTTTTTTCCTTTAAAAATGGATAATACTTGATGCTTCTAAAGAGATCACCAGTATAACCCCTAGTCTTTTTTGAATAATTAAGTATGAAATCTTAAAAGAACTTCCTCTCAGCTCAACTTAGGAGAAAAAAAGGATGCTGTACAACTCTAAACAAAGCCATTTGGTTCAGAAAAAAACTTAGTGTATTTCCTTTTCTATGAAGAAAAGGGGATATATTTGACCTCCACAACCTTATACAGAATTAGTTCATGAAAACAGAGGATGCAGAGAATCAGTGATGAAAAGACTTCAATCTGTTGTAGCCACAGCAATATCACTTCATCTCTTTGCGCCTCAGTTTCTCAGTGACTGTGAAGTTAATGCTCTTAAAAATCTGAATTCCTATTCATTTCCTAGAGCAAATGTCTGTATTCTTCAGGTGACTTTAGCAAACACTTTACCATTGTTTCAGGGGAAGAACAGGAGAGATTATGACATGAACATCTTGACTTCTCAAATAATTTCTCTTCTGTCCTGCAGCCTGATAAGATTTATTTGATCCTCCCATTCCAAATCTATAATTTGAAGTGGCTGCCTGTTCTCTAGATTGGTGGAATCAAAAGGAGTTTCAAAGGAAAAACAAGAAGACAAATAAAGTCCTGCCAATCATCACTCCTGCTTTGTAGGAGTCTAATTTGTGACTAAATCTTGTAAGAAAATACAAAATGTCTCCTTCTTTTATCTGTGGTGAGATAGAGTGTGGTCTCTGTATCAGACAGGTTATTTTCTCTAAGTAACCCTTTCACATAGATTCAGCATCCCCCAATGATACAGTATTTGCATTTTGGCACTTTTAACTAAACAGAAGTTGAGCCAGCCTAATGTATACTCTGTATTGATGTTAATTTTCATATCTGGTCTAAAATCAGAATATTAAAGGGTTCATTAACTAATTGCCACTGAAACAATATAATGTAATACAGAAAATGGAAAGAGTCTCTATGGATTGTTTAATGCAATCATTAACACTCCAAAAGAGGGAACAAAGTTAATGTTTTTTTATCCACAAATGACTTAAATTTAGGAGAAGCTGCAAATGCCACTCAAAACAGAAATAACAAAGGAGTTTAAAACCATGGTGAAGAAGAACAAAAGGAAAAGCAAAGAGATTTGTCTCAAGAAATAATGCCACAGGCTGATATTGCACAGAGGAAAGTTAACCACCAAGTGAACAGAAGGAAGGAACTGTTATAACAGTTTCCAGTGTTACAGGAAGGTGACAAAAGAAATGCCAGTTGTACCTTTGGCACAGAAACACAAGATTTAAAAACTCGAATTATTTTTTTAGCAGTGCTGTCTGGCTGAGCCCATAGCCCTGTATTGGTACCTGTCTGGGATTCAGAGGAACCTCACTGTGGCTGGCATTGTACAAATGCCCTCCACAAAGACAAGCATATTCTTCCAGTTAACCACATGCATCATTCCCCTATCCCTTCTCCCTTTCTTTACTCCTCTGCTATTTGTTTCATTTTTCTATTTCATCCTTATAACTTCACATTTGACAGTGTTACATCTACTGAGGACAGCCTGCCAACAAATCAGCTTATAAAGCTGCAGACCGAGTTGGTGACCCAGTAAAACATTTTGTGCCTGGGAATCTGTATAAGCTTTAAGTCAATAAACTACAATCACAAGAGAAAGCAGGGTAAACTCCCACCAACACACACACACACAGAATACATTTTATGGAAAATAAGCATGCTATGGAAGGAACATACACAAATAATAGGTTTTTTATGAGAAAGCTCTGTAATATGGAAGGATTTTGAGAAGAAATAGGAACATTTTCAATGGTTTTTTTCATCATATTTTCCCCATTTTGAACTCTAAAGCTACTATTGTGATCAGTTTTGAACATCCCCATCCTGCATCCTAACCCCACTATTTTTGGTTTTTGAAAGGAAATAAAAGGAGAAGATTAAGTTCACAGGCTGATGATTTGACCCTGCAACCTCATCTCTCAGTATTTGTTCTGATACTGTTGTTACCGACTTCTGTCTGTGCATGTGTGATAGCCCAATCCTCTACTGTCTCAAAACAATACGTGTGACAAGGCAGGGCTGACAGCCCATAATTACTCCATCTCAAACGAGGTGTGACATTACCTGGTCTGAATAGACAGAGTGATGGTTTTGATGGCCTTTATTAAGGCTCTAGAGGAGAGCTGCTAAGCTGGGCAGGTGGCCTGACAATGAAAAGAAGCAATTTCTGTGGAGGCTGCAATTCCCTCTTTAAAACCACTGCACAGAAAACCCTTCTGGAATGTACACCCTCCACCAAGATCTTGGACTATGCCCATGAGACCTCCTGGGAACCAAGGGTGGTGATATCTTTCTTTTACTCCTTAACCCTCTCTCTTTCTTTTCCTCCCGCTTCTTTTTCTTCCCATTTTATCTCTGCTCCAATCCATTACCAGTCCATAAACCCAACTCATCAGCCATTTGGAATCAGCTGGCTTTGTTTACTCCAAGGGAGTAAGCCCCCACTGCCTAGGATTGGTTTGAGATACTGGGTTGTGATGTGACTGTGTTTCTCTAATTTTTTTTTTTTTTTTTTTTTTTTTTAAGCTCTGTGGCAACTATCAATCAGATTTGACTGCAGGAGGCTAGGCTGAATGGTATTAAGTTTTCATATGAAAATAAACAGAAACCATCTAGGAGTAAAGAAACACTGTAATTATCTTACAAGAAAAAAAAATTATCTCAAAACTCAGAAAACTGTGCTATGTATTCAAACATTATTAGGTGGCAGCAAATCCACAGAAGACTGGAAAAAAAATGATCTTGCAACTAGCCTGTATGCTCAAAAATATTTAATTAGAGCTTGAGGCTTATTAGGGACTGAAGTAGTTGAACACCATAATCAAATCCATGGAGATCTGGCTTTATTAGTGCTGCCCCTTGCTTGGTGTCCTTGACAATTTTGAGATCTACATTCAGATAGAGCTTGTGTGTGGTCATCAGCTCTACTGGAGAAGCACAAAAGTCCCTGTTCAAGCTCATTACTTCCTATTAAAAATAGTTATACAGCATTTTATCTCAGAAGTTCATAAGAAAAAAAAACATCTCAAGCAGTGGTTTTTAAAAATACTTCTGCTGTGCTCTAAAATGTGGACAAGTATATAGCTCAGATCCTATAGATTTGCCTTGCAACAGGAAGAGGCTTAGCACTAACTTAGAAGAGATCTTTATATATTACTGCTACAGCTTGTTGTACTAAAGTACTTAGATCTTCTGTAGGCATTAATTTTTCAGTAATCTCTTACTGATCAAGTGGAATATTTTCCTAATAAGCATGTGGACTTCTCTGAGCTATACCATTCTTCCTTGGACTGGTGATGCAAAGTATACTAAGGAAATTTCTCTCATTTTCTCCTTAAAAAGGCTGTTGATATGCCCAATACTGAAGAAAAAAAAGTTAACATGGGAGAGGATACATCAAGTCTCCGGTTTCAGAGACTGCTGATTAGGGCACTTGTCACCAGCTGAACTGATAATTCCTCCCTCCTTTTCAATCACAGGACTTTTCTCAGAGCTAGCTCAATAGATAAGTGCTTTGTAGGGACATGTTTCTTGGTCCAAAAATGACACAGAAAATACAGCAATATTGTATCATTAAAAAAAACCAAACAAAACAAAACACAAACCACAAACAAACAATTAAAAGTCCCACAACCCTAAAAATCCAAACCAACCAACGCCACGCGTGAGCTGCAATTTTCTTGTCCCTTTACACCTCAAATGTTCAGTATCCTTTCAACAAATGATTTCCCAAATGGAGCTTTAACAAACGGTGTAATTCTGGAAATACGGTCATAAATGCTTCTTTTTTGTGAGACAGATATTGAAGTGCAGGTACAATGTTACTCCATTTAATTCATTTTCAGAGGTAACTGATTACAGTACTATCCTTCCACATTAAATATCTTAATATACTTTCAGGGGATGGGCTCTTTCCAGTGGGAAGAAGTTTTGCATGCAATCATAGATACCTGCAGGTGGGAAATACAAAAGGCAATTCCCATTCTTACAAACCAGCTGTACTTTGTCAGTGTAAATAGGCTAGCTTTCAGCATAGAGTTATTTTTTTTCTTCCTCTTTTTTTTCAGATAATGAGCAAGAAAATACAAAACCTTATTGCATTCAGAGTAGTACTTGGTGAGAAGCATAAAGAGAAAACAACTTTTAGCAAGAAGATTACATTGTAACAAATCCCACAGAGTATAATGATTCTTGAGATCTTTGGTAACAAATTAGAGTATGGAACCTCTGAAAGTTCTTTAATCCAAATCAGGTTTGGGGAGGGGAGCTGTCATATAATTTTTTAATAGAAGAATTTCAGACGCAGTCAACAACACTGTGACATTCATTCAGTGATTCCTATGCTTTTCAGCTTGCCGTGACAGTGTGTAATTTGAGGAAAGAATCTTTCACTTGATTTACCTCCTAAATATCTCACAAAATTTAAGAATAGCAAACAATCACCTCTATGTTTGAAACTATAAAGAACTGTGTAATTGTTACATGGCATACCCAGCATAATACTGATATTTTTTTTTTTTTTGACAAATCATCTCCCTAGATTAAAATATAAATCTGAATTTTGTGTTCTGCTGGATATGAATTATCCAAGTACTCATCTGAAGTCATGTCTCCATTTATGTTGATTTTGTAGCTCAGAGTAAGAGATCGAGAGATGAGAGTGGGCAGCTAAGTCTGGTCTTCGCCATTCAATATCTTGCTCTATTATTTCATCAGCTCCAATGACTTTTGCTTAAAGGTTACAGTTAAAATAATTCAAAATGGTGACCCTACTCCTTCTCAGAAGGTTCATCCAATAGCGAATCTGACAGGCTTCAATAAAATTAAGAGTAACTGGAGGTAGCAAAACAAAGCATATCTTCCATTAACTGAAATCTAAACCTCCTACAATCCATTACAATTTTTTTTTTCCTAGTTAAGCATATCAAATAAAGAAAATATTATTTGCTGTAAGCTTTTCAGAGCTTTGATCCAAATCAAGAGGTTTAGCACAGTCTTTCAATGCTTTGCTTCCAATGGAGATACAAAAACCGCACATTAATTTCTAAGATGGCATTGAAAGATATGGCAATGCTGCCAAAAATACACAAATCATCTGGGTTTGCCACCTCTTCATCATTCTTTGATGTGACCCAAAGGACTGTGGGGGAAAAAAAAAATAAAAAATTGAGTAAATATCAGCCCAAAGTCATCACAGTAAGCAAATGTCTCAAGTTCAAAATACAAGCCCAGGGTGTGATTTCTAGAAGCAATGAACTTTGCTTCACTTGCCTGATCAGCAGTAAACTTGAAAATTGAGTAATTTTTATTCTGTAGGAAATACTTGCCTTTCCAAGGCAAAAATGCCTCTGGAAGGTATGCATCACACTCCAGGTACATGGCTTGAATTTACCTCTCTGTTTGTGGACTGATAACAAAATGATACCAAGAAAACAAAACAATAGAAAACATCAAACACTGCAAAGTGAAACTAACATCTTGGAACTTCAGGTCAAATCAAATTTCTTCTCTTTCCGTTACATGGTAGGAGAGACTAAATTCTTCCATTTGAACAGGTCTGGCTGCCAAAAGGCTTAAAAAATCCAAAGATAATAAGTGGAGAGGGCATTAACTGCTCAGGAAAACCTTCAACTCTCCTTCCATCATGTCTTAAAAAACACCCCATTTCCATACATTATTTATCACACTGCTATTTTCTTGAGCAGCTACATTTCTATAATTTCCTTCTCTATTCAAAGTTGGTTTTAGTGCTAATAAACTGCACAGCTTGGCAGTGCTACTATGTCTATTGGTATTGCCTAGATATCTTTGGATCCAGAGTGCTGCTCTAGAAGGTGTGAAGAAGAGCTGGAGACAGCACCACACCACACATCCCTTCAGCCCACACAGGGTGTATTACTGTCTGGGGGAACAAACACGACAACCCAGGGAGTTTTTTGGGTCCTCCATTTCCTAGCAAGTTATCCTGGATGCAGTAAATTGTGGGAGTTGTCATTCAGACAGCTCTCCAACAGAGAGTGAACAAAATGCATGGAGATTGTCCCTATGATGCATCTGTCATAAATTTTGATGCACGATTTCTTCTCAGTCCCTTTGCAGACTGCTGTAGTAGTAATGAGATCTCCTGATATTTTAATTTTTAAGGTAAGCTGATGTGCTGGTTTAAGGCTNACAACAATGGTGCATTATCCATCAGGGACACAGCCTCTCCCAGAGAGAATGTCCACTATAACACCCCAATTTGCTGAATAATGGTCAGGATAAAGATGCCTGTAGCAGATGGTACTTCAAACAGGTTCCCAGATTGCAACCCCATGTGCAAAACCGAATGAACTAGGGTAAAACAGCCATGCTGGCGGCTGCATTCTCCTCATTATGAGGCACACGTGTCGGTTGATGACTACAGTCTGGAATATAGTGAAGCTACCTGGTTAGCAATAAGAGATTTTTCTTTTTTTTTCAATGAACTTAAGTCATGTTTTCTGCTGTTGCTACACTGACTTTACAAAGTCAGAGTTAAAATATTAACTGCCTTTTGTCAATACAGACCCAAAAGGATGTTAAAGAAAATTAAAAAAAAAACAACCCACCTTTTATATTCATTCATACTTTTCAGAATAAAAACTGAAAGCTGAAAACATGCCATGATCAAAATGAAAAGCAGAATCTGTATTTCCCTCAGTCTTAATCATGATAATTGATCTTCAACTCTGAGATACATTATTTCTGTAATGACAGCTTAGCAATTCTTTCTGATTCCCAACACATTTAGTGAAGGAACAGAGTATTTCCTGCTTTTATTTCTTATTATAAACTTGATATGAAATGCAATTTTTTTACCCTGTTATTGACTTCCACTTGTTTGTTTCAAAACTACCAAGTCAGGCTTTCAAAATGCACATTATCCTACTCTGGTTTCCTAGACCTGTCATGAGACATTGCATTCACCAACGATAAGCAGCGCTGCAGTTATTTTTCATTTACAGTTACTGCAGTTCTGCTTCTTTCCAATACAGCAAGGCTAGATACTCCTGAAAACTTCACCTGATTATATGGGCCTATTTATGTAGCTCACAAAGGAAGCCTATGGATGGCAAGCCTATTCTTGTGAAATTGGGTGGTCTCTCCTCTGAACTGTGATTCTCTGAAGTCAGAGAAGATGACTGAGGAGCTGTGAACCAGTTATTTCACCCCAGCCAAGATTCAACTAGGTAATTTGTGAATCCTCCCCTCCAGCACACTTATTTCACTGGCAGAGTCAGTGAATGGATTTGAAAGCAGTCTGCAGCAGGTAGTTATCCTCATCCATCAGCTTTAAGATCTTATGATTATGAATGAAAAAAATGAGAGAAAAGGAGAGAAAAGCATTTTAGCCTAACCCCAAAAGAGAAAGCAAATATGGCCATTAATTTTTACACAATCAAATGCATTTCATTATCTTGCTTTTGTACAGGAAGGAGAAATTACAGTTTGAATTGCTTTGAGTTGGCTGCTAGGAGAGTAAAAGGGAAGGATCTCAAATGTAGTTGTTTTCTACCACTTCAGCAACAGCTGCCCCTCACCCCCCACTCCTGCTGTGCACTTTAAGCCCCTGCTGCAAAGAGTTTTAATAGTGATGGTGAAGTGTTAATATTGATAACTGTGTAGTGCTGTGCCTATTTGTCAGTTTAATGATTATGTACACGAGAAAAATTGTTGCCTTCCTTCAGAGGCTGATGAGTTCTTCAACACACTATTACGAGAATAAATGTGAAAAGTAAAGTAAGAATTTAGGGAGTAATTAAACAACCTCACCACTGAATTTTAATTAGTGATACAAGGACTATTTCATTGCTCATCTCTAAATGTGCTTTCTGATGGGGACATAATACCTAAATTGATTTTGCATAATGTTCCTTTTGGAAGACAGTGCAAGAGCTCAGGTTTGAAGCAAGAGGACTATTTCCTCCAAGTCCAGTGCCAGTGCATGCAATTTTTTTGTTTGTTTTTGTTTGTTTGTTCTTTTCCATAAAACATTGCAGTACAACCATATCATAAGGAGTGATATGGTTGGATCTGTCTCTGCAAACGCTCCGAGATCACACAGGCTGAACGCTGAACCATGTAGAGGAAACGTCAAGTTCATGTCAAGATTTTGGTACGTGCTACTGGATCCTTAGTAAGATGTGCAAAAAGGAGTGCCAAAGCAGAACGTTCAAGAGCTTTGGAGGAGCAGCAGCTTGCAGGAGATGTTCCAGATATTTAAAATTCAGACAGAAGAAAATTTTACTAAATTAAGAAAATGCAGGGTAGAAGGGGGGAAAAATAAAACAGAGACAATTCTAGGATATAGACTTTTAAATCCTGATGGTTATTAGAGCAATTTAAAATGTGAACAATTAAATTACCATCATTTAAACTGTAAAAAAATGTGTCTAGTTTATCTTCTAGAGAGATTGAAAAGGAGTTACAGGTTTAGAGGCAGAAAGTGAAATAAGGATTATTGTCAGCATTATACAGAGGTGAGGGTGAGACTAAAGGCTACAGAAGGTCCTTCTTTATCAATGCATCTTTAGAAATTCAAAGCACAGAAACTAATCTTAAATTAAGTCTTCTATAATGAGGATAAAAATGCAGTTTATGTTCTATTCAACTCATTCAACTCCATTCAACTCCATTCAACAATGATGAGATGTTGGAACAAGTTGCCCAGGGAGGTTGTGGCTGCTCCCTCCCTGGAGGTGTTCAAGGCCAGGGTGGATGAGGGCTTGAGTGACCTGAACTAGTGGGAGGTGTCCCTGCCTATGGCAGGGGTTTGGAACTAGATGATCCTTGAGGTCCCTTCCAACCTTGCCATTCTATGATTCTATGATTCTGTGAACTCCTCTGAAGTATGGATAGCACAAATATTTTCTTAATTATTCTCCTGTCAACAGGAAGTAATGTAAACTGTCAGACTGGTTGTTATAAAGCAGTAGCTACCAAAATTTTTGTCCTACAAGTAATTGTCAATGTGATGGTTTGGGAGTTCCCCGCGCCCTCACATTTTGTAAAAGCACCCAGACTAGGCTCAGCCAGCTGGAAGTTAAGGAATGAAGCTCTATTTACAGCTTAGCACAATATACAGCCAGATATATACACAATATACAGGAATATTTACAGAAACGTACAAGTTAAAAGTAATACAGAAACACAATACCCCTCCCAGAAATCAGAGTGCCCAGGAGGGGCTCCCAACCACCCTTCCACCTTCTCCACACCCCTCTACCTTACCCCAGGGTTTTGGCTTATGCACAAGATGAGTTTGGAGGATCAGGCAGGGGGGTTAGAAGGAAAGTGGTTAGTTAGATTAGCAGAGAGGTCCAGACCAAAACAGCTAGAGAGTCCGAGACTCTCCATGAGAGTGTCTTATCTATGTTTGTGTTCTTATTCTCATACATCTCATCAAGCCTATGAGTCAAGTAGACGTCACCATTGTTTTTCTTTTCACAGCCTATAATATAATTTTTTTCATTAGAAAATTCCAATTAGCTTCAAACCAGCACAGTCAAAATTCAAAATTTCTCACAAAGCACCTTGTCCATCACTTAAAATAACTCTTTTATTTTAAATACTGTCATGGTAATAACGTATGCAAGGTGTACTCTTGCTGCAATCTCAAAGATCTCCTCTAATGGCTGTTGCAGCATGCCTAGCAAACACTGCTGCTGTTATCTCCCCTTGTATATTGTTGTACTGGCATCCTGTTGATTTATCATGGAATTATATCCTTTGTTATGTGGAAAACATTCTGAATGCACAACAATCTTGCTTCAAATGCGTGCTTAAGTAAATTCAAAATACTGCTTCATCTGATTGAGATTTGTACATAATTATATGTTCATATGTTTGTATATACAAGTATGAGTGAAGGCCCATGATATTCCACAGCACTAATGGGCACAAGATCACAGGCTGTAGCATTAATATGCAAAAGCCATTAAGCTCCTGAACACACTGCTATGATGAAACCCTTAATAGGATGTAGACTGCTGAATTAATAACATTCATCGTGATTATAGTGAGGTGCCAAGATTAATTGAAAAAGCCATTTGATCATAAAAGTAACTATCAGGAAGTTTTTTTCCTTTTTTTTTTTTTTTCCCCCCCATAATGAATTTAAATGTGCAATGAATAGAGAGTGAAAGTAGGGGAGGTCAAAAAAATTATTCCTAGTATTGTGTGCATTAGAAACACAAGTTGAACTAATCGCACATTTACTTCAACAAGTTTTCATGTTTTGTCAAATTTCTGGTTTTTAATGCCCAAGTCTAGATCAATCTTTATCTAAGAACAATGCTCTTTAATAGTTATGTACCTGAGAAAACCTATTCAGAACTGCTTCACCTTTGGAGTTGATATGCATGTAGGGAAAACCCAGGCAATTAAACTTCACATCAGAGAAAATTCTTTATTCTCACAACTTCTTACTAGCTTTCAACTTACCTGCCTCTCAAATGCATGCCTTTGGAAGCAGACATCCATAGATTTTCTTGTTTAAAATGCAGCACTATGAAACATGCTCCTGATTTCATACTGACTGTCTGTCAAAAATATTCCTGGGGAAAAAAAAAAAACAACAAACAACAACAAAACACTCCACAACAGTAGGAATAAAAATACTGAGCTGTTTTCAGTGTAACTGTTTAATATTCTAAGTCACAAATAACTTCTGCTAAATATTAATGCTGACAGTTTCTCCCTTTTCTTGTTTTTGGTTGAGGAATTTTTTAAAAATTTTCTTTTCCTAAAGAATTATTTCAGAAAGAGGTCTTGAAACCATCTGGGGAGGTGAAGGTGGGACAGGTAGAGAAATCCTTAGGGACATTATTACTTGTGATTTATGAACAACAGATGCAAATGGGATCAGTTGTCGTCTTCATCTGGTAGCCAGACTTGAGTATTTCATAGGCACTTCTGTAAAAGTAAGTAGTAAACAAAACAGGAGGGTTTTTTTTACTTTAGTAAACAAAAGTAAGGAGTAAACAAAAAAATCTTCCTAATCTGAGCTGACTACGTGATTAGTCTTGAAAATAAAACAAAAACAAAACAAAACAAAAAAACAAACAAAAAACAAACAAAAAAACCCCCACAAAAAAACAACAACAAAAAAAAAACCACAAAAAAAAACCCCACAAAACCAAAAAACCTGAATCATTTAAAGAGAGATTTGTGTACAATGAAAATAGTGAAATTGTTCAGATAAAACCTTTCTTGCTTCTCTTCCAGCATTCCATATGTTATTATACAAAGCTCAATATAATAAAACGAAACAGAGGACATATATTTCCTTTACTTTGTTTTAATATGATTCTGGAGAGCTTAATTATTCCTTGATTAGGTAATACATGAAAATGGAAATGTGAGCAACTGGGCAACTTCCCTTCAGAAATATATCATTGTCCCTCAGTATTTTTACCTTCACTTCTCCAGCGGTTTTCAGTTCTCACACTTTCTATCTCTTTTATTTCCCTGTTCTTACCCCCTACCTCTGCAATAGCCTCAGAAGAGTGACTGGAAATGCACAGGCAATATATCAGGCAGAGATCTTTTCCAGTCCATTTTATCTTGCTGACCTATGTCGACCTATGCTACATAGGCTATCTCTTCTCCAGAGATATAACCACACACCCAGGAGGAGACAAATCAAAGATTCCAGTCCCTTTGAACTGCACTACAGATGTTAAGCTATTTCCTACCATCTCAAGCAGTACAGCTTCAACTGAAGAGGAGAATTTGTTTGGCAATACAGGTCAGGATCAGCATATCAAATGTTGGGTCACTAATATTGTTTTATCTTTCTGCTTGTATTATTTCTTATCAGGGTTTGTTTTGTTTTGCTTTGCTTTGCTGCAGTTATTTTTGGTTCATTTTATCTGACTCAGACACTGAAATACATAGATACTTGAAAATAAGTCACAGAGCCCCTACACTTCAGGAAATTTGAGGCAGGAAGTTGCAGAAGGGAAGAGAGTAGCTCATGAAAAAAAATCACAGAGATGTAGCTCCAAGAGGGAAGGAAACTCTGGGTTATTACTGCATGATAGACACCATCATTCTTTGCTTTTGAGAAACAAGTTGGGGTTTTTGTTGAGAGGATTACTTTGAAGTATTTATTACCTGAGTTATATCTATTAAAACTTATATACAAATACACAAATGCTCGGAGGTCTCCTTAGCAGAACTTCTGCCACCAGAGTAGATGAAATATGATCTTAAAAGATCCTTATCAGATGTGACAGAACCAAAGTTTGAGGTTGTACAGTTCCAGGAAACACCTTCTAGCTGTGGCAAAAATATAAATGAGTAGTCTTTACTTGAAGTTTAGCAGTATCAGAAGTAATTTGCAAAAAAAAAAAAAAAAAAATTTTAAGTTGGTAAAAATAGTGTTGTGTGAAATCCAGACAGTTCTTTATACTTTGTTTGGTATGCAAAGCCTGACTAGAAATGTACAGCTTCTATGAATTTTGGATACCAAATTAAAACCACCACTTGAGAACTTTCAAACACATACTTTTTAGAAAGGAATGAAAAAAAAAATAGTTAATTTTGTCAATACATACTTTTGGAATGGTACAATATTGCAAGCAAAATTCGGATCAGGTTTTTTTCCATATTTGTACCAGAATTAGCAGAATTTTCTTAGTGACTAAAATTCCTCATTTCATTGTTAAATTAACCATTTCTTACATTAAAACTATACTATATGTCAAAATGAAACACTGAAATAAAATGTTTTAATCTTATCCAGAAGAGATAGCTTAATAAGTCACTTTCAAAAGAAAACAAAACTGCCTCCTTTCCTTGATAAATTGTATGATAATATGGGGTTTTTTTGGTTTTTTTTGGTTTTTTTTTTGTTGAATATTAAAAGAAATTTGGAAATACTGGAATCAACTACAATGGAAATTCCAAGCTTAAGACAAAAAGTCCAGACTTGGCACTTGTCATAGCATCTTACACTGAAGATGTCTTCTAAATAGGGAATTTTAGAGATAAAATTGGTTCAACTTCATTACATTAGCGTCTCACACAAATACATGCAAAGTTGCTTTTCTGATTGATTTATATACACTGTATATTAGGCAGAGCCTGAAGTCATCAGTCATTATTCTATGCAAAGATGATATATCAAAACAAGAATAGCAAGAGTACAAGAGTCAGACACTTGAACCAGACACTTCAAAATAAATACCAAAAGCTGATTTAAAGAAAACAGGAAAAAAGCACAAGTCTCAAAGGAGAGAAAAACTTGCTAAGTCTAAAGACTTTCTTAGGGTGCTCAGATGCTTATTACAGTTCATAACAAGGATTATTTTACAAAATTTTCAGCCTGCTTTACACCTTCCCTGTATTCCTAGTACAGAAGGATCCATGTAAAACAAGATGAAAAAGGAAAAAGTCTTAGATGTTCAACAAACAACATCAAATAAGGACACCAAATTTAAAACTAGAACTGTATGAGAATATCCTTGGGCAGCTGGAAATAGGATGCTCTGGAAGGTATTACTGCATCAGTGCGTAGGGTATGTAGCAATAATCATAGAATCATAGAATGGTAAGGTTGGAAGGAGACCTCAAGGATCATCTAGTTCCAAACACCTGCCATAGGCAGGGACACCTCCTACTAGTACAGGTTATTCAAGGCCTCGTCCAACCTGGCCTTGAACACCTCCAGGGAGNTGGGATTGTGTCTACCCAGGTGCAGGACCTTACACTTGGCCTTGTTGAATTTCATGACGTTGGCCTGGGCCCACCTCTCCAGCCTGTCCAGGTCCCTCTGGATGGCATCCCTGCCCTCTAGCAAGACAACTGCACCACACAGCTTGGTGTCATCTGCAAACTTACTGAGGGTGCACTCAATAGATCACTAGACAAAGAACAAGCAGTTTCTTAATGAGTAACACTCAAAATAAGCTTTCATGTATTAAGTGTATATAATAGTTAACTCCAGAATATTTTTTTAATATACAAGTCATAGCGGAAATTATCATATGAAAGAAAAACATAGGCAGTGGTAGACAGTTGAATACAGTGAACTGACAAGAAGTCAGAACTGAGGGCCAGGAGAAAAGAAATACTCTGGTCAGTGCTGAAGTAGAATTCCTTTTCTCACTTGAGTTTGATACAGGCAATTTCTATTCAAAATCCAAGATTGAAAGTTGTTTAAAGAAAAAAACCAAAATGCTATAATTTAGTGCTAAGAATGTCTATGTAACTAAATTCTAGTCTGTGTATTTGCATACTATATTCTTTTTCCTCAGCTCACACTTTTGGGAGAGGAAATTGTTTCATTCACTTCATGAGTACTTTTATTGTACTGCATATAAGCACGTTTTGGTCCTTGTGACTCGTATTTGTAAATAAAGCCAATGTATCACCTTGTTTAATCTTACATGGGAAGAGAAACTGCACTTTAGGGTGATGACATAGTTTAGCCACTAGTGCTGAGGTAAGGAAAGGCATCTGTCTTACCTAGGTGTAGCACAAGTATCAAATCTGGCTGCACTACTTCAAATGGTGGCATATAACAACAGACTTTTTACAAACCAATGCAAACAAATTAAAAGGAAGCTTATAACACACTAAAAGCTATTGAGAATTTAATCCAGGCTGTATTGCCTTTGTAATCCTGCTGTAATTGTAAATGCTAAAAATATAACAAAAAAATAAGTAAGTCTTAGGTGGGGGGTTTTAATGTTTAACTTCTTTAAAAGTAGAGAGAGAAAGAGAGAAATGCTTTGGAAACTATTTTTATTCTGGCAGAGTTTTCTCCACTTGTTTAATTTAGTTCCCAGACTCTGTCCCCCTTTAATTCCCTTGTCATCCAGAATCTATTACAGTGAGCTAATGCCCTCATGGCACCATCTGGCATTATTTAATATGTAACATCATCTTATAAATCAAATTATAATTTATAATTAATCAGACAATTTGTATTTTTAATAATCAAAATTTGTATTAGGAAAAAAATTGGAATATATTAATGCATCGTAGCATTGTAAAAATATTTATGATCTGTGGTTGTTCTTTTTTTCTCTTTTGCCGCTTGAAGACAAAGAATTTCATTTCATAAGCAGATATTAATTAAAATGCGTCTTGAAATACAGTGCAGGATTTTTTTCCAAAGTTTTGTAGCATTATGGCACTCCAAATAATGAATGTGTTAGAATGGTTTTTTTTTTTAATTACCTAGAGTTGAACTGGAAATGGTTTTCCTCTATAATCACTACCTGTTTCAGTCAGAAACACAGCACCGTGCTCTGCATCACTGACATGACCAACCCTCAGTTTAAATATCCTAGCCTTACCCTCTAGTGTGCTCAGCAATATCCTGGGACAAATAATTTTATCACTTAGATGATGTCTCTGCCTATTCAATATTTAATATTTCTTTCATCCTACTACACAAAAAACTAATGCTGATTGGTATGGCAGTAGAGGAAAAGCGGAATATGGATATTTTACTACAAAATAACTTTTTTTAAAGTATAATTATGAGATAGATACTGAATCAAGTATTTTTTTTCAATCTGGGATAAATCACTTCAATTTTAATAAAAGAGGCAGAAGCAAAAGGACAAAGATGAAAAATTATTAATATCTGCATCATGCTGTTTCCACATTACAGTCTGAACATTAGTTACCACAGTATCAATAGCTGAAGTCATTTGTGGTCTAAATATTCTACTGCTGTAAAACTTCTTGCTAAGACAATAAGTTTCACTTTAGGGGACTTCTGCTTCCACCCTTCATGAATGGCTGCCAGTGGCTGCAAGACAAACAAGGCTTTTGTGAAATTAATGAGAAGTACAAAAATGGTAATAGGAGCAGCAGGTATCCTGCAGCAAAATCTGCTAATCTTCTTGTGTTCAAAAAGCCCAGCGGACAGGAGGAGGAGAAGTAAGTCTGTCTGGAGACACTTTTTAGCTCTCTTCAACAGAGCAAACTAAAGTGGACATCTGAGGCTTCTCACTTGAACCTGTGTCACAAAACATGGCCTTAATCCTGCAGGGAGCGGTAATTCAGCTGAGTTGAGTGCTATATGGGCTTTGACAGGCTCAATTTGGAGCCAAAGTGATGAAAAGGAGTGAAAATGTGAGGAAGCATTCTGAATTTGGCTGATGTCCCCATATACATCAAGTCATACACCACCTGAGCCCTGTGACAGGGAAGCAGATACCCCAACCCAAGCAGATAGGTTGTCTGGGTCAGTCTAGCTGACCACCTGAAAAAACTGGGGGGGGAAAAAAAGCATCCACTTTTTCATCCTGGCTTCAAACTTGTTCATCTAAAACTTCGTTCAAAGTCTGTTTCAGTAAGATATTCCTAACCAGATTTTCAAAGATGCTATATTCATTCACTTGATGGCTTCACATGGCAACAGGAAGACTTTAGAGGACCTTCAAAAGGCACCTGGGAAATACGAATTTATATTAATCTCAGAACTTCTTATTTTTCACCCTTCCATAGATCTTTAGTACATAACCAACAAAAATAGGAACCTCAAGGACTGTTTAAAGAGCATGTTCCTCTGCTACGTATTTACTGCATGCAAGACTATTTCTCTGCTTGTCACAGAAAGTGCTTGCACATGGAAAAGATTAATTTTTCAGAAACAGAGAATTACATGATACATTAACAGGGCATACCTCTGGGAATGGAGCCCCACTGACACACAGATCTAACCCACCAGCTCTTCATTCATTGAGATTATATTAGAGTAGGGATAACTAGAGCCAAGAAAAAACAAATGAAACCCCCCAAAACCAACAAAACAAACCAGAGACAATATTAAGCATTCCAGTATCATTTAGCTCTACAAGTGCACACAGAGGTTACCATGGAGAAAAGAGAAGAGATTTGGAACACAGAATTTCAGAGCTAATGCAGACCACATCCACATGGAGTGGTACCACACAAAGATATTTAAGTTACCTGTCCTTTAGCTCTGTTAAATCTTACTAAGGAGTGACTTCACACCATTCTTCAAGAGAGAAATGCCACTGGTCAGCAAGGAGTGAAGGAGGTGAGATTCATGGGATGGTGAGTGAAATCCACATGAAAGGAAGCAGTTCCCCAACATAAAGAGTCTGGCAGCTTCTTCCTCTGTTAAGAATAACAGAGCCTTAGAGATTACAGGTAGTACCTGTCTTCTTCAAGAGGCAAAACCTCTCTGTTCCATCTTATCAAACTCTAGGAAAGCCTAACTTAGATCACATTAGAGAGAGAAAAACAAAATCACTGTAGAAAAAATTGTAAAGAGAGAAAGCCTTCTTCCATTATTTGCCAGTGTAACAAGAATTTTAGACAAGAGCAGTGCAAGTTATTTACCCACAAATATATCTGCATTTTCCTCCCTCAGCTTCTAGAGCTTTCATTTACTGTGCAACAAGTCAGCTAAGAGGCTAAAATAACATGCACAGCTTACCTTTTGCAAGGCCTGTTGCAAACACTAGTCAGACACAGAAGAGTCCCTTGTCCATTGTAATACATAGTTACCAAATACCCACAACCTTGAGAGCAAGCAGCAGAGTGGTAGGGGCTCATCTCTGCACTCAATCCCCTTGGGTTTTCAGGCTTCCTTGGTCAGCAAATGTAATGCATTAAGCAACAGACTGTGGAAATGAGCTCATGTATAGAGTGAGGTAAATCCTTGCACTGCTTTCTGGCTCATATTATTCATGATGTATATTACATTCGGGGCATTCAAGTGTTCATGAATTCTGAGTTCAGTTGCACTGAAGTCTCATTTCAGGGAACAGAACTTACACCACTTAAACCAAGTAGCTACACCAGTTTTCAGCAGGAGAACACATAGCTGAAGTTACCTAAAGACACTTGAGCTTGAGCATGAATGGATAATTTAGAGCAGGAATCTATGTGTAGCAGAGTTGTGTAAAGTGTACTGCTGGCAACTCCTCTGGCTTCACCTACAGGTGTGTGTTGGCTCTTTCATACCTGAGCAGTTAGTGGGGAATAAACCAGCCTTCAGTCTTTATAATACAGCCAAAGAAAAGGATAATTCACCAGCAGCACCAGCAGCTGAAACATAGATGCTGGCAACTAAACAACCCATATTGGAAACCCACTTGGTTGATGGGATATTCTGTTGAGGTGTTTGGGATATACTTGAACTCCAATGTAAAGTGCAGGCTGACCTAAATGAAATGCCATGCTTAAATTTGGAATAAACACCATGCTCACAGGTAAAAAAATATTCATTCACCTGAATTTAACTGGAGCTCTTCTTTTCTTCCGGTTTGGGAACAAGGACATGGCCTTATGAGCCCACAGACTTCCCAGGGAAGCTTCCCTCTGCAGCTCAAAAAGCCCCTTCCAATTTGGATAACTAGAGCCCTTGACTGTTCAACTCATGCTCATAAGTCTTTCTTAAAGTGAGATCTATAGGAGTATGTATATTGCTACTAACAGTGACATACTGCATATTATTGCAGGAAAAGAATGCCTACAACCCTGCAGGTTAGCCTGCTACTAATTTATTGCTGCAGGCACCACTTTCTGCCTTAAATATTATACAAATTTACTTTTCAAATACTGTTTGAATAAATATATGTCTAAGGGGGAATATTTTATCGGATGGACACTTTGATCATATATTTTATTTCTAAAGGTAGGACAAATGGAAAGTAGCTAAAGAAATATGCTGATAATAAAACAGGTAGTCAAAGAAAGAACTTCCATGGCAGCAGTGGTAGATGCATGAATGATTTGCAGAAAAGAATGACTTTAGTTTATAAATAAGCACATAAGGATAACATTAATAGATGTGTTTAATTGAAACCTGTAAAGCCAGTAAGATTTTCATCTCCTCCATCTCAGCATTTTTCTTTGTTTCCATGAAAAAGATTGAGCAGAGAGTGGGCAAAGCACATGGAGTTGAGCAAAAGAGATAAAATCCAGTCTGCTTCATGTTTACCTCATTGCTGTCAGAAGCATGGGTCTAAGTCTGGGGAAATGCGCCTGATTTATATATTTGCTAACAAGGGCAGGGTGCCAGTGGTGTTGCTCACAGGATCTGAACCTTATGGAAAGCCATGGCTCAGGGTGATGACAATAGGACGTTGCATAGGACTTGCTGATTTGGGGCAGCTTTGAGACTCACCTGAGAACAGGTTTTGCAAGTCCCTCTTCTATGAACATGCAAGAAAATTCATTCTTAATTTTCATCCTCTGTTTTTTGTGTTAAGTTCGAAGTAGGCAAAAAGCAGTTTCACAATCTACCTGGGAACAACTGGCACCATGACTGTTCGCTGATCACTGGGTTTGGTCCAGTTATTTGTTTCTCTCAATCTAATTAAGAGTTTCTGTGACAGACCCAGGAACAGTCTCAGTCTCTCTGCATCAGGTGGGACCTCCATCAGAACCACTGATGTGCATGCCTCTTTCTTAGGCTGCACAAGTCAGTCAATGCCTCCCCTAAACGGAAGATGAACCTCAATAGTTCCCTTTCTCCTGCTCAAAATGGCAGCATTAGGGAGAACATATTGTTTTGCTTGGAAGCAAGATTGAGGATGGAGGGAAAGGCAAGATACGGGCAAATAATCTAACTTCTACCCATTCTCACCAGTTCCTATAATGATGTGATAGAAGTACAAACTAAAAGTAGATGGCAGAGCTTAAATAGCTTGTGTAGTTCATCTTTGCATTACATTCTCATGCACAGTTTGTTTGTCTTGGAAATTTGACTTTGCATTTTCACATTTTATTGTACTAATTGTTTCTCTAGGATTAATTGAAACATGCTTGCTTTCAATGCCTCATTTTTACTTCTTTTTTTAAACATAAGAATGTTTGATATATCCTAAACCTTAAGTTGATCTAACTTTTAATGCTCGGTTGAAATTAATACCAAAGCATTCATCTCCAGCAGTGCTGTCTTTAATAGATACAGAATTTGCATGTGTCCGGTTTGTGCTGTAAATAAAATTTACTTAATTACCTTACCAAGTGATTTCTTCTTTTCTTTTTCATCTCCCATAAACCTCTATCACCCTTATACTGTGGCACACTATCTGAAAATGTTATATGTCTTCAGTCCTCCAAAGCTACTTTGTAAACATATTCTAAACCTAGCACAAAAAAATATTTCATCAGATGGTCAGCTGTTAAAATATTTTACTTCTAAGAGGGAATTAACATTAGGCATCTGAAGAAATATAACTATAATAAAAGACACTGACAGTGAAAAGGCTGTGGTAAAATGAGCATAAATCTCACCTCCTAAGCAGAATAAATTTTCTTTATAAATAACTATTGCGAGAATAACATTAATATCTTTAGCTGAGAGTGGGAAAGTGTAAGAACATTTAAAATTGTCCTTCCATAAATATGCTTTACTCTTCTAGAGCAGGAAATATGGGATGAGAGTTAAGGTACTTATTTGATTTCAGTTCATTCCATGATGGGTTTTCCAAATGATGCCAAANCCTCTATGGGTAACCTGTTCCAGTGCCTCACTACCCTCACTGCAAAGAACTTCCTCCTAACATCCAGTCTAAATCTCCCCTCTGCCAGTTTAAACCCATTGCCCCTAGTCCTGTCATTGCAAGATCTTATAAATAGTCCCTCCCCAGCCTTCCTGTAGGCCTCCTTCAGATACTGGAAGGCTACTATAAGGTCTCCTCAAAGCCTTCTCTTCTCCAGGCTGCAGAGCCCCAACTCTCTCAGTCTGTCCTCATAGGAGAGCTGCTCCAGCCCTCTGATCATCCTTGTGGCCCTGCTCTGGACCTGCTCCAACACTTCCATGCCCTTCCTGTGCTGGGGGTTTGACTAAGTGAAAAAGAGAACGAATACATTTAAGATGAGTAAAAAGAAAAAACAATAGAAAATCAAGCATCGGACAATGCCTATCTCTACTAGCAAGAAGAAATTAAAACCTCTATTCTAATAAGACTAGTGATGGCTTTAGATGCAAAGATACTTGTAGAAAAATGCTGACATAAAAAGATACTGGTACTAGAAGGTAAGGTAAAGGAAGAAAGAACAAAAGCTGAAAAGCTGGGCTCAGCATCATGCAGAGAGTCTCTCTGTTCACCCTAGTTGTTATATTGGTTTCTTTGTGTGGTGGGGAACCTAGGATATGTTTTAAGACTGGGAAGACCTGCATTCAATTCCGTGAGGTAATGCAAATCCCTGCTTTCACTCTGCAAAAAAAAAATAATAATGGGGTTCATATCTTAGAAATCTGATGCATCTTTAAAATATTCCTCATATCAAGAAAATATTGACTTGAAAATCAGAAAAAAAAATAAAATAAAACTAAATTAAAGTTGCTGAAGCGAACAGAGTGGAATAACAACCAAATTAGAATGAACAAGTGCAAATAAAAATCAATCTTAGGCAGTTTTGCTTGCTGTGTATTAAGGAAAAAGAAAAAGTAGGAAGGAGAGATTATTCTTCTTTAAAAGAAGCAAAGAAGGAATCAGGATTATATATATTTTGGAAGCTTTTCCTGGATCCTAATCATCTGCATTTTAGAACAACTCGCTTGTTTTGTTTAACTTCAAATTTATTTCATCGTCTGCACTGCAGCAGAAGAGAGAGAGCTCCATACCAGGTTCCTAAGGAATTGTTGTGGTAGGCCTAAGCAGGCCAAAATAGGCTTATACACGTCCTGGCTTGCCCAGACATGTTTTTCTGCTCTCCCTCCTTCTGTTTTGGGCAGAAGCAATCCTAGGAAAGAGGACAAAGAACCTGGAGCCACTGAGTCTGAGGACTCTGGCTTGCCCAGACTCATTTTGCATCCTGTGGTAAACAAGGGACACACGCCTAGCTTGTACAGGCCTTGTGCAAGGCCTGTGTTCTGCCCTGAGAAGGGTAAAGCAAGCCTATGGCTTCATCTAAGATGGTCAAGGTTGGCTAACTGCCATTCTGATTGGCTATTCTGTGTCCAAAGGCCCATGAGTCTCAGACTGTATTGATAAAAGGAGATGAGCAGTGACACAATCTGCTCTGCCGTTGTATCTGTGCTCTGCTGTTGTATTTGTGCTTGCTACTGCCTGATTGCATCCTGAACTGCCTGGAAACTGTCTGTGTTGAGTTTACTAGGAACAGGCTCTAAATGCCTCCACATGATCAGCCTGCATAGCCAGCGCTACACTTGTGCTGAGACTGCAGATCACAAGACATCCTGCCTGCACCTGAAAGTCTCCTGCCAAGACAGGAAGTCCTGGAGATACACAGATCATCCAGAGGAGATCAGGACCAGGTCAGAGATTGTCTCCCTGCTTTCTCCATCAGCCTGGGAAGAATCAGAAGTCTCAGTGGCTGACAAGACAGTAACAGAATTCCCTGAAAGCATTTGGGTACTGTCTGCAGCTGTAGCTAGCCCTGCCAGTTGGGAGATCATTTTGTGAGTAAACACTTAAAGACTGTTGTAATTCGCCACTGCCTTCTGCCATAAGCAGAAAGGAGCTCCTTGAGTCCATCTAGTGGACAAACAGTGTATTGACCGCAAGCAGTATATTGACCGCAGGAACTTTCTCTTCCAGTTCAATTGAGTTCAATTGCTGTTATATTATATTATTACTAGTTATTTCTAGATTCTATGTTATTATCTGTACAAAGTTTCCATGACCGTACAAAGAACCAGTTATTAGAATTAGTGGTTGGGGTGGTGAGAGTCGTGACTATTGAATATTAATAAACAATATTAATCTTTGAAAATCATATCTCGCATCAATTAATTACTCCCCCATAACAGGAACCTGGTAGTGTTGGTTCTATGGTAAAGCCATTGATCTCAGGTTCAGTGAAACTGTTAATTTAGATAAGTTACAGGCAAGCTATGCTAATCCACATCTTTGTCCAGACAACAGACCCTCTACCTACACCATTAACACCTACAGTAAATTACTCACACCTTCAGTCTCAACCTCAGTGACCTTCTGTAGTTTTCGACTTGCATCACACAGACTGCTGACAGATGCTCATCCACACAATAATAACATTTGAAGAGAACACTGAATACACCCTGAGGTCCCCATTTGAAACCACAAACTCTTGGTCAATAATCACCCAAGTCTTTCTTTCAGTTCCCAATTTCAGTCAGAAATGTAGAAGAATGATCTTTTACCCACCACCAGCTCTAGGTTTCCTCATCAAATGTTAGGGGAATATCTGCTGTAGTGATACCAGGGAAGTTTTAGCAAATACTGTGAGTATCATAAAAATGTTTAGCTGGGTCTGCAGAGTCTTGGCCTTCTCAACTCCTTTATCTCCTCAAAACAGGAAATGAGAGAGAAGGGAAAAGAGACAAACAAGGGGAGGTGTTGCAGTAGCAGAGACACAAGAGAGTCTAAAACTGAGGAGACATTTGTAAGCTTCTTTTCAGGGAATAATTGCTCTTATTGCATGATTCTCCTCCCTTCCATCCTCCCTCTCACAATCTTTTATTCACACAATTTGTCTCACACCCACAATGACAAAATCATCTTTCACATGGGAAAACTGATTAAAAACTGCATCCACCAAAACATGTTTGGCCTGCTAATTCCTCAGATGCTTTGTGACTGCCCTTGAATTTATGACTTCCAATTTGTGTTTTGGTTTTTACCTATCTATGTGTAACCAGAAGTGCAAGAAATCTTAGGAGAGAGAGACTCTGGGCTCATTGCTTTCAGTTACTTCCTTTATCAGGTGTTCAAACAGCCCTGCCATGTGATGTAAGAGTCTGTTCTGGAGTCTGAGCACCTTTGATCTGCTGTATAAATTTCTTCTTCCCTTTTTGGCATGTTCCTTCAGTGCCAATCAGCATCTTCTGCAACACACACAGAAGGGCAAAGCTAGGCAGGTTCGCAGCATGACAAAAGTCCTTCTCAACATCAGCAGACATAGTCAGCACTGAACCTTGTACATGCAGTCTTCTGAAGATTTGTAGCCAGCTTTACAGAAAAAAAAAAAAAAAAAGGCCAGATATACAAACAATGCTTTTAAGATCATTGTAACTTGGCCTGGATTTTAGTAATTTTCTCCCTCAAAAAACAGACTGAAATGACACAATGCTGTCATCCTTTAAAAGCAGAAGAGGGTGACTTTGTGTAAAAGCTACTGGTCTTGCTACCTTCCTCAACATGGTGAGTTAAAAAAAGATGAACAATGCTTTTCTTCCTCCTTATGTATAGTAATAGTTATACTCCCCCACCTTTGCCCCCTCAAACATCTTAACAATTCAGCCTAAGGCAGACATCATTTGGCATGGAAAAGGTCATGTTTTATAGAGTAGATAGAAAGAATGGAATCACAGATGAGAAAGTCTTCAGCAAATATCACCGTTGAGACATTTAGACAAATTCCATATACAGAAGAGAGACAGAAATGAGATAAGCACATGCCAAAAGAAGGGAGTTTATCCTAAACACCATCTTCCCCCCTTTATTTACCCTTTTTACTCCCTTACTCTCTCAGCTAACAAGGTAAAAGTGAAAAATCAGAAAAGGTAAGGAAAAAGAAACCTAACTCCTGTTGTTCAGTATGTTTCCCTATATTCACGGCACGGAAGCGTCCTCTGGATGTATT
This sequence comes from Ramphastos sulfuratus, assembly GCA_013399055.1. Classification (NCBI taxonomy): domain Eukaryota; kingdom Metazoa; phylum Chordata; class Aves; order Piciformes; family Ramphastidae; genus Ramphastos; species Ramphastos sulfuratus. Next base: position 43,235 of record WBNM01019592.1, read on the forward strand.
CCTGTGCCACAGCATGTTAGACTATGCATGAACTCTTTGGTGGTATCTACTCATACAGTCTATGCTAGAAAGAAAGCCAACAATGCAAGCTAATATTTCAAGCAACATTCTGATGGGATACACAAAGCAATTTCTTTTACAAGGAGCAGCCAGCTTGCAGACCAGAAGCAGATGTGTGATCGCACGTGGTTTCAGAGCTAAAACATAGGAAGTTCACAGTATCCTAACCACAGCACAACTATGTATCCCAGTGCATGCTTTAATAACTGGAAATATTCTCAAAATATATCTTTCTCCAATTCCTTATATTAATAAAGAAAGAGGAGATGTAAATAATATTTATGTATCTATCAATATATATCAGCTTTGTCTATACTGGAATCTACCTTAAATGCCCTATGCACCTGAGTCTTACATCCATGAGCTCCTGCTTTAGCTCTGCAGTTCACATTTATGTCTTCCTGTCCAATTAAAGGCCAGTTCAACCACCAGTCTTAACCTTTGTTGCTATACCCAAAACCAAAGTAGGGATATACAGTTCATCTAAACCATAGTTCTCTCTCTGTCCATGGGCACATGTCAGATAAATGTATTATTTGAAAGAGTCAATAACTTTGAAGTAAGATTCTTTCTGTATAGCTCTTTGTTTTTTTCTTTTGTTTGTTTGCTTTTATAACTGATTCATTTAAAATATGAAAAGCAACCTATCTGTCAAATCAGTGCTGTTGCTTGCAAACAGAGCCAATGCAGTGTAGGAAGTCAGATCACAATATGTGTCACAGCTACTTAGATCCTCTTTAGCACATGCTTTCTCAGGTAAGTGATACAAACTAACATTATTTTGTGCATGCTGTCTGTTTTTAAGGGGTGCATGCTTAACACATCCCCTCACAATATCTTCAACACACTCAATTTTCATTGTGTTCTGCTAGGCCAGAGGTTTCTCAAGTTGTTGGACCCTCACATGATGTCAGATTAGATAGTATGACCAAACAGCTCAGCTCTAGTGATTAATTATCAAACATTTCAGGAAAAACTCATAGCAATGCCAGTTCACACCAGTTTTTCTTAGACTAATGGATTTTCTCCATCTTCTCAAGATGACAACCCAAGGACAAACCCATTCCCACTACGGCTGAAAGAAGAGAGGAAACATACTGACCTCTCTGCCAAATACAGCAGCCTATGCAGGGACAACATCCTTACCCGACCACCTCTGAAGAATTATCCCTTCCAACATCCTCCACGAGTGAAGGAATCATCACAAGACAAAACAACTTGCCCATCCCTGATCTGAAGATCTTTATTGCTTCAATCATGCATTTCTTCTGTATTATTTGCCCATGCAGATGGACTGAGACAAGTCTCACTGGACAGATTCAGGTAGCCATGCCATTTGAGACACCATTGCTTCTCTTCCTGTTTCTATTGGGAGATTTCTTCTATTGGCTGTCTACAAAGCTAACATAAATCAATTGCTAAGCTACATCATACTTATAGCTATTATGCCAAATTAAGCCCTGATGTAAGTGCATGCAACCCACAGACATGGCTGGGTGTAATCCATTGTGCTTGGAAAGAAATGTTTATTTTACTCCCAGTGATAGATACTTTTATAGCATTACCTTAGTAAAAGCCTATAGTTGGTGCAAATCGGCACATTTTCATTGCCATCAGTGGATCTATAATGACATAACTCTTTTTCATCTTTGTCTCCCTTCATACTTTTGATTCTGCTCCTATATTTCCATCATAGATACATTGTTCCTGCCTGTCTCAGGATCTCTATATCAAAACCAGATTATTTTTCATAAAGATTTTACTTATAAGATGGACCTAAGCACTGTGCTGGGGCCAGAGCTGAGCCCATTGAGTTCTACCTCCCAGTTCCAGCAGGGATCTAGAGCTAATTGAGGAATTTAATAATGAGTACATATTGAGAGCAATTTTTTCCTCAGTATAGTTTCTTGATTTATTGTAATTAGTGGTACAGAGACATCTGGAGTTGAAAGTGATGACCAGGCTACTATTAAGAGACATGAATTTGTCTAAACCTTCAGTGAACTGATTTGTACTTTTGACATTAAAACAAACAAAAAAACCCAATAAAACAACAATCCCAAAAAACAAACCATAAAAACCCCAACCAAACAAAGTAATTAAACAAATGGAAAAAAAAAAAAAAAAGAGGTGTTTTGCTTGTGTGAGCCAATAAGATGTACAAAAACTTGGTAGAGGGCAGGCATGTACACCAGTGTTTGCTGGCTCAAAGGTGGGTGCATCTGATTCATTTTTACAGAGTGAAGCTCCAATAGATTGAAAATAGTCTTACTAATTTGAAAGGAATTACAGAAAGGAGAACAAAAAAACTCAAAAACAAAGGTGAAATTAATGAAGTCTATTTTTCCCTCATGCTTTTGTATTTAGTTTATTGGAGTTAAATGGAAGTTGTTGGTGCATAGGACTATGTAGTACAGAACAGATGGGAATGTAATTTGCCCTTCACCAGACTGAAACTATTTCACTCAAGGTGCCTATCTGTAAGATAGCTTTTTAAGGCTTCTCAGTATCTTCGTCCACCTGAAAAGATGCATCGAAAACCAAGCACAGATTTAAATGGAGCTTTTAGGTATTGTTAATAGTTCTGTTTCATCAGCAATAAGCAATTCAGCAAGGACAGAGACTAATAAGAAATTATAAGCCAGAAGGGACTATCTGTGAGACAAAGCTTCATTAAACCTGCTGAAAGGATCACTGCATGCCAAGTGTCTACTGTTTTTCTAGTAACAACTGGCTCCAGGTGCACTCTCAAATGTGATATATTAATACATTTTTTCTGTGAACCTAAGGTTCCTTCTCTTGCCTTACTAATCATACCATGAGCTTCAGATCAGAACTTGCTCCCTTACCTGCTCAGAAAAGTCTCTGGAAAATGACAGACCTCAAAATGGTATGATCTCACCAAGTAATGTATTCATTACAGCTCTGTAATTTACTTTTTCTGGTGTGCGTTCATTAAATTGGCTTCATTTAAGTAGGGATTTGATTTTAAAAGACCTCCTTTGACATTCAGATGTTTATGGAACATTTGCTCCCACTTGCTTGGTTGAAAAGTTGAACTATTTCTTCCTTCATATATACAGGGCATTCTGGTGGCTCCTACAAATGTGTTTGCAAATCCTTGGGTGATCAGTCTTTATTTTGTTCCTTTTTCACATGCAGCTAACCTTTGAAAATAACTTCCAAGAGCTATTCTGAATAGCATAATCCCAGCTGGAGTTTTTTAAGGTCATGGCAAAAAATTATCTTTAACACACATTCCAACAATTTTCCTTGCTTTGCCTTTTCTTTGGTAAGATTTTTTTCTCCCCCCTCTGGTGTTCTTTGTGTAACATTGTGCTTCTGGTGACCGTACACCATTTCTCAGGGCTTGCAAAAAATTATGTTATTCTAAGTAATGCCTTGTAATTATATAAAGTATTTCATTGGTGAGGGAGGATGCATGTCAGCCAATAAAACTGAGAAAAGATACAAATTAACACCATCTAACCTGCCCCATGGTGAAGGAAGCAGGCATTTCTGCAAAACACTAAATGTGCACTATTGCTATATGCCCATGAATGTGGTGTGCAGACACTTTAGAAGAATCAGGAGCCTAAAGGGCTTTTAGCTGGAAATAAGACTGCTAGGACCTTGATGTTCTGCCACTAGGGAGTCCCTCTGCTAGCAGCCCTTGAGGAAAAAGCTTTGGAGGGGATTGCAAAACATAGAGTTATTTGGGGGCTTAACTGATACCATTGACATCAGAGGAGATTTCGCTTGAGAGCTCAGCGAAATGATAGTTAGGCCTTTAAATACTGAAAATTATACATATTTAGGTGTAGTGAAAGGGATAGAAAATAAAATGGGCTTTATCAGTTGTACAGGATTGGTACGATACCACCTCAGTGCCTAAGCAAAAAGTCTGATACCACCTATAACCTCATACATCCATTGCTGAGCAGGGCTGATCCAGGTATTTGCATATGCTACTTTTGTTAATACATCCACTCAGATGAAAATATCCTCTTGGAATTATTTTTTAAATTTATTCTCTTTTTCCAGTTTTGACAGAACTTGATGTGGAAAGAAGACTTTTTAGCAGCTCTCAAGACACCAAGGACAGAGAACTCGTAACACTTCGCAAACCACTGCTTACGGATGAACAAAAGCTGTTTACAGCAACTGATGCAGAAGCAGAGCTTCACTTGTTTGTAACAAGATCAAAATATTCAGACAGATTATCCTGAATTTATATAAATTAATCATGAAACAAATATCACAATTTCTGGTAGGGTGTTACTTGTGTTAAGTGGTGAATTGCATTGTGTCACAGGCTGTGGTTAACCATTTATTTAAGGATTAGCCTAGTCATCCAGCAATTCAGCTCCTAAATTTTACCTCAGAAACAGGAACAAAAGAAAGATCAATATTTGTAAACTTAGCATTCCCAAAGAGTCAGGCCCATGGAGTGGATGAAAAATGATTTAGTCCACCATAAATTTAATATTAACCACACATGAGGTGTGACAAACTAACAGAGTCATCAGGAAATAAAAAAAATAATAAAAAATCCAACTAGTTTTTAAAAAGCATCCACTCCAACCCTAGCTATAATGACCAGGTACCCATCCAATACAAACTGATCCAGTTCTGCTGGCTTCAGAAGAGCTTTTCTAATCTATAGTAGCAAAACCCAAAGGCCTTTATCTACTAACCTACCCTGCTGTGTTAGGGACCATGCCTTTGGTACATACTACATTGAAAAAATTCCAGTTCTACTCCATCTCAACCACACAAAAGAGTTTTTCAAAGAGACATACCCCCAAAAAAAGAGGACTGACAGAAAGCAATTCATCTAGTGAAACACAAGATCAACCTAATTTGAACAAAAATCAAGAGGTATCCCTAGAGACATTCAGGACATCTATCCACATCCTAATGAAACAGCAAATAGAGGTTTTTTAACAAATAGGATGTGTGTGAAGTAGAGGATTTTTAACAAATAGAATGTGTGTGCATATGTGGACTTGCATGTGTTCTCCCTTTGTGAAATCTTATGGGGAAAAGTAACTATCTGAAGAAGAAAAATGATCTTGTTAGACCTGTCTGCCTATAAATGGCTAACAATTTTCAACAGCTATCCTAAAATTATGACATTTAAAGTATTATGAGTGTCCAGGGTGGGGTCCATCTACTAGCAAGAGAAATTCCAATTAACTAGGGCCAGCACAACCCCAACAACCGAAACAAACCGACCACCAAAAACAAAACAAACAAACAAACAAATGAAGAACAAAACAACAACAAAAACATATGCACACACAAACCTCCCCACAAATAAAGAAACAAATGAAACTCCCTCCAGAAAGAACACAGGAAAAAAATCATAGCAAAAGTCCTGGAGACATCAATAGAGAGAAAGTCTAAAAATTTTGCTGCCATAATTTAATATTCTGTCAGCTCCAGCTACGAACTTCAGCTTGTGCATGGAGGTTACTTTCCATGGACCAGGCACAACAAAAAGGAATGGCTGCTGACTTCTCATCTGCTACATTTCAGGGTTTCATTTTATGCTTAAGAGGGAGGTAGGTTTGTACTGTGACTATGAACTGTCACAGCTGAGGGATCCTGTTTCTCTTTTCCAGTCCTACTGAGGATAAGTCCCTAGTAAAACAGGCAGGGCAAATGCATGACTTTTGGTTATGGAGTCTGTGACTGTTTTCCACTTCATGTGATCCAATAACAGCACAGCAGAACCATTTTGATGTTGAAACCTATATTTTACATTCATAAGCAGAAAGGTGCAGCATTTGAACATTCTCACTTCTCATCACAGCTAATGCCGAACATAACGCAGCTCTTAGGAGCATTTCATACTTAACAGGATCAGAACTTACATTAGTCCATCCAACAGAGTTGACTAAACCTTCGTTCACAGAACAATTCACAGATACATGGTCAAATTCTAAGAGGTATGCTCTATTTGGGGACTGACCTTAGTTTGCAGGCCTTCTGTCTTCTAGTCTGTTGGTAACATGCTACATACTAATTTACAATATCTTACTTCTCAAGTTTATTTGAGAACTTTTTGACCAGATGCTTTAATTGCTTGTAATCAGAGAATTTTTTTGTACATCTTTGAAGTTGACCAAGTCCTATGCTGTATTATGAATCTGTCTGTGTCTAGATTGATACTTATATGTGTATATTAGGAAAAAAAAAAACCAACCCGACCACCAAAAACAAAACAAACAAACAAACAAAAAAATCTACTTTGTGGTGGAAATTACCATGACTTTTTTTGTTTTCCTAATGTATTTTACAAAGGGGAAAGAAAAGAAATCTAAGTCAGTGAGGCCCAGGGACAGAGAATAACACAGTTCTTAATTTCCCATTAATAGCATGTCAGAGGTACTGATTTGCCAGGAAATCTGTCTTCCTGCAAGCAGCATTACAAAAGCACCTGTAGTTTTCTTTCTAATTGATTTAGGAATAGAACTCTGCCTCTGGTTCATCTTGAACAAGGAAAATACGAATCTGTGATTGCACTGAAATAACTATTAAAAGACTATGGCATCTTCAGAAAAAGCATAAGGAAGCAACTGGAGAAAGTGGGTTTGTTGGTGTCCTTTGCTAGATACCTATGGCTCTTGTGGTGTGCAAAACAATGAAATTCAGATCTGGTGCCTGCAATATTCTCCTGCATTTCTATTCACTTGCTGACATACTAATTTAAATTGTTAATCCCTTCAAAAAAGGACAGTTGCCAAAATGCCTGTGGCATTTTGTTGAATCGTGTGCTATTATTAAGGGTACATTAACATCACAGAAATGTTTAAAACATTGCAAGTAAAAGAAGTGTGGTGATCCTGCAGAGGATGGGATGTCTCTCCCCCGCAGATCAGCCATTACCAGGACCTGACTAAATTATACTGCAAACCCTTAGGTTCACTTCCTTTATAAACACCACATCCTCCCCTTTGCAAAGACCAAGGCACTCAGAAGTATGGAACATTTCCAAGCATCAGGTGGGGTTTTGGAGGTCTTCGGTTATTGTTAATTGCTCAATTCTTAGTATTTCATGTCTCAGAAGACACATTTAGCAGCACAGGGACTATTCGTGGGCTGTTTCAGAGAAGCTTAGACCAGGAGTGGGATGCATGTACCACAAATGTGAATATAGAGAACTAAGAAGACAATTGAATTTGAGACCAATTCTTGATATCTGTCACCAATCTGTAGCCTGACGTAGAGCAATGCATTTGCTATCCCTGCTTCTGTTTCTTCTCAAGAGAGTGAAGATCATGATTCCTTTTCTAGGTGTCTTATTTTTCATGAAACTGAAATAAGCTAGCAGGAACTCAGCCAGCCAGTTAAGCCGGTATAGGTTTAACCTCCAAGAGGGTCATGACACCAATCATTTGACTACAGTAATGTCTTTAGCTGCTCGGACAGTCAAAAAGGAGTGCATCAGTACAGGCATCCAGTTCAGGGGAAGTGCTCTCACACCCAGGAAGCTACTGGAATCTGAATATTTTCAACACGTTTCATTATTCCATTGCAGTTCTAATAGGTTTTTGTTTTCACATGAAAGTTTTTCTCCCTTGAACTCTCCTCTCTTTTAAGATTGTATTATTTTAGAGGGAGGTACTGCAAGAACAGGTTCCTCTTGAGCATACGCAGGATGGCAATTAGTCATTAATCAACTGAATCCCCACAGAACCACTAACTTAATGCTGTAAAATGAATGATGGAAGGAAAAATAAATGCTTCTGAATTAAACAAAGCAGAAATATTACATCAACCAAAACAACACACAGAGGCTATTCTTGTAACAGAGGGAGCCGAGAAGTTTTTAGATTTATTATTTGGATTATTAATACTGATGGGTCTGGGAGAAGCAGTGAAAAAAAAAATCATTCTTCCATCCAATGTTTCAGAAATCACATATCACATGGTCTAGAAATAACTGTTCTAGTTGCTGTTGTGTTGGGGCTCAACTTGTAGTAAAGAGCAGTATCTAAATTTTTTCCTTTGCTTTTCTTAAATAAAGATGTGGAGAAATCTCCCACCACAAAAAGACATTGTGCAGCTTTGTGAGCTGGAAGATGGATCTTTCTAAAAGGAAATATTTCACTGTTCAAAATTAACCTGCTCTTTCGGCATGGGAGGGTAGAAAGAAATACACTTTTCACTGAAGTGGTTCTGTAGCTTTCTCGTGAAGAAAGGTTTTTGCTTTAATGAAGCTGGTCTCAAACTGGTCAAAAGGACTGGGTGCAAATAGTAGCTCCCGAAATGGAGACATCTTCAGTTGTGATATGAGAAAATAACCTTCCAATTTTGGAAAATGAGAACTGGTATATGAAACCTGGTGTGTCCTGCCTCTATGATACAAAGACATCGCTCAGAACCCAAAGCCCAGCTGCAATATCTGGTGCAGCAACAACAGCAGAAGGCTGGCAAAACATCTCTGCTTCCCCACAGCCCCCAGTTGCCAAGAATGTTGCATTCTTGCTTCATTATAAAAAGAAATAACTTCTGGCAGCATGAGGGCAGGAGAGAGAACGAAGGGCTGAACAACCTCAGGCCTTCTGCCAGACTCCACTTAAGTTCTTTATGGTGTGTAGGTTTTTGTTTCACCCAGAAAAATTAGACTCAGATTAAAACAGGCTACTTTGAGCTTCCTTAGCTGTAAACAATCCATGTTTCATCAAGGGGTCAGAGTCCAAGTGTGCTAGGAGAAGTTATACTAAACCAACTGGATATTAAGGGTATAAAATAGGTAGCACCACAGTACAGGAGGGAAAAATCAGAGCTACAGAGATGCAATCTCTCAAATACTTGCTAAATGCACTGTGGCTTGCAGCTGATGAAAATTTTAGCCACTGATGAGAGAAAAGATTAGGATTTTAAAAAGCATTTAAAATCAGTCCAGTTGGGATCAAATACTATTTCTAATTAGATGTGTGTATGGCCTTTCAAATCTAACTGCATAACAAAGAAAAGAATGCCATGAGCACCATTCCATGCACATACTTCCTTGAGAAGAGATTCCTGTAAGTCCTTTGTTTTGGTTATGTCCAAGATTTCTGGCACACTCCCTCCTCTGTATAGATAATTTACTTTACACTTTCCTGACAGAATTAAAAAGACCAGCTTTGGAACAAGGTGGTATGTGAGTAAGATTCAAACCAAGGAAAAAAGCTGTTGTAAAGTGCAGCACCTACCCTGTGCCAAGCGAAAGGGAAAATTTGCTTTAAGCTCTTTCTGATGCTCTATTGAAATACGTTGGTTTCTCTGCACAGGAAATCCTCAGATTTGTACAATGCAGTGCAAACTCGCAGCTCTGTGTACATGCTTTTGAGTAATCAAAAGCAGCAAGCATGCCAGAATCTGTTTACCCTATGCAAACAGTGTTACCTGGTATTGATTTCCTCAGTGCACATTAACATAAATCTGACATTAACACTAGTTTACCCAACACTCCTTTCACTGAGAGCAGACTGATTTACAAACCATGTTAACATAGGATGTTTTCAAACTAATAGCTCTTGGTCCTCTCCACAGAGTGATGGGTCACTGTTTACCATTGCCCATCAGACTCCTTCACTAAGCTCATCATGTATTTGACTTCTCTGTTTTGGTTGCTGTACCACATATACTGGCTGTTTTTCTCTGTTGCGCTGCTATGCCAGGCAGAAGAAAGACTTGACAAAATAGTTTTTTCCCCCTTAGGATCCCAACAGGGGTGACTGCAAGGAATCACTCCAGAGAGAGGCTGTCACTCCTTTAATTTATTAGATGTTGTATAATCATTCGACCCTCGTTTAGGTTCTTTTAAACCAACTTGTCTCTGCCTCCCAAAATGAAAAAATCACCAACCTTATTCACAGTTCATTTGACATGTTTCCTCTCAAGTAAAAACCAGATCTCTCTCTTCTACTTGATGACTTCAAACACTTGTTATTTTTTTTTTTAATTACCTGTTTTGCATAGGATAATGTGCAAGACTTACTTTTTTAGTTTTTCCTTCCAGGCAGAAAAACACACTAATGTTACTAATATATTTTGTGTCTCTTTTTACCCTATTTTTATCTTCTGAAAACAGTCTGGCACAAATCCTACTGTAGAGTTATGGGCGGTTTACACTTCTACTTAAACAAAGAAAACAAACACAAGCATTGCAATTCATTCTTCAACTCACCTGTTAAAAAATTGTCCTATAAACCATTTCACAGAATCACAGAATTAACCAAGCTGGAGAAGACCTTTGAGATCATCAAGTCCAACCTATCACCTAATATCAGTTAACTAAACCATGGCACTAGGTGCCTCATCCAAATTTCCTTTTAAACACCTCCAAGGATGGTGACTCACCGCCTCCACGGGCAGCCCATTCCAATGCCAATTTCTCTTTCTGTGAAAAACTTATTCCTAACATCCAGCCTAACCCTGCCCTGGCATAGTTTGAGACTGTGTCCTCTCGTTCTGTCACTGGGTGCCTGGGAGAAGAGACCAACCCCCATCTGGCTACAACCTACTTTCAGGTAGTTGTAGAGAGCAATAAGGTCTTTCCTGAGCTTCCTGTTCTGCAGGCTGAACAACCCCAGGTTTCTCAGCAGATTTTCGTAGGGTTGTGCTCCAGCCCTCTCACCAGCCTTGTTGCCCTTCTCTGGAGACATTCAAGCATTTGTCTTCCCTGGCTTTGGCCTATTCAAGCTAAACTCTGACCATCGCTTTCACATGTGTCAAAATGATAATGCAAGGAAAATTCCATGGGATAGCAAGAAGTGCACAAAATATCCCTCCAATGGAACAGCTGGGGGCACTCTACATTCTGCATTGTTTATTTAGATCATATCCTACCTCCGTGTTGGGGCTTTGCTTCTAAGCTGGGTATCCAAGTACCTTGCAGAAGCTATCTGTTCACAGGACCTGTTATTAGCTGCCTTTAAAATTCTTTTTTGGTACAAAGAAATTATTCTTTGCTTGTCCTAACTTTTCCCCTTCCTTCTATAAAAACAAGGAAGTGATTTTGAGTATGTAGTTAAAAATAGGAATTTTCTGAATATAATCCAAACAGAAAATGAGCAGAAATGAGAGCATTTGAAAAGAGCTGAAGCAGACGCAAGCACTATTCAAAAAAACAAGTAACAAATTAGAAACCTGCAGAGTCATTATGACAATCTCTAAAACCTGTTGTAAATAAACAGATTCCTAGAAGATACTGAAGAATTGTCAGTTAAGAACAAGAAATGGAAGGAGAGAGAGAGAGAGGAGATACTCTTGAAAATATTGAAATAGCAAAGCTGTTTGTCTTTTTGTTTAGGGTTTTTTTTTTTCAGGTAAAATGCTACAATTTGAGCACTCTGTATGGCTGCATGAAGCTGCACTGACAGAATTCGATAAAAAAAAAGGGGGGGGCTCTTTTTACTGTACCTCATGAGCAGAAACGTGCCGTTGTGCTACTGGCTTCCACAAGGTGGCCTCTTCCAGTAAGTTTACCCAGCAGTAGTTCCTTTGCAGAAGCTCTCTCTCTCTCTCTCTCTTAGGTGCAAGCTTATTGCTGCTTTCCCCCTCTTCTTCTGCTGTGAAAGACTGGGCAGCACATGAAAAAGGCATTAAAAAGAAGTCACCCATCTAAAAACTGTCACAGCATATCCCACAGATCAGACCCATAGGAGCCAGTCCCCAAATTATCTGAAAATGCTCAGATTTTACTGGTGTTAGTAATAGTAATAATAATAGCCCAGACCTTCAGGTTAGACGAATCCACCTGTACCTGTTATTTTCTCTAAATACCTGCAAACTCCCATGCCCTCTAGAACTATCACATGCCTAAAACAAGCTGTTTTCTACAAACAAATAAATCTGGAAAAAGTACAGAAGCAACTCTGATTTGTGTTTCCAACTATTTCCCTAAGCTATTCCTGCTGCAAAGACGACAGGCCTCCCTTGTCTCTACTAGTATTGCAAGCAACTGCTGATCATAGTAATCTATCCTTATAGTAAGACTTTACTCAGATAAATTCTGATACAAATTCAGTGAAAGTGAGTTGACAGAGATCTTTTCACATGCCATGGATGAGCCTTCACAATAAACAGTCTCTTGCTTTTTTGTTTTTTTTGCTTTTATTCTAACAGCTCTTTTTGTCTTCGCTGTAGGCAGTGTGGCCTTATCAAAGCTGAAACACAGAAGCCAAGTGTCAGGCATTAACACAAATGTCAAGTGACTGCAAACTTCTGGATGAAGAGATATTTTAGTGATTGGGATGTTGGCTTCAGATTTGGAAAGCCTGGTTAAATCCCACAACTGGTACAAAACTCCTGAGTGACCTTGAACCAGCTGTAAACTTCAGGTTCTCAGCACTTAGAAAGGGAGTGATTTTTCCTGACTTTTCCTCTTTGTATTCTCATCTATTTGGCCTACTTACTTTTTCAACACAGAACCATAGCTTATTGTGTGTTTATAGTGTTGCACACAGTGTGGTTCTGTTCCTGTAGTGATATTCAGTTTGACTGTAATAGAATAAATGAAGAGAGGACCTGTACAAAGAAAATACTTGTATTTTAAGCACAAATTCTTTAACTAAAGGTAACAGTTCAGGGAAAAAGATCACAAATAGCTTTGAGTCCAGACATGTAAAAATTTTCCTAATCTTTGCTATCTGCTACAAAGAAGCCGCAAAGTCTTTTCTTTGCAATGCGCAAGTTTTACATGGAAAAAAGACAGCTGCTATGACCTCCTCAGTCAAAGAGAAAAACCAGCCCTTAAAAGCTGGAGTCTTCAAATTCCTGTTTGTGTAGTTTCCACAATGGACTTCTTAAATGGTTGATATCAGTTTACAATAGAGAGCTCTTCGTGCAAAGCTCTGTGTTTTGTTTCAGGCACAAAATATCTTCCGGACAAAAACATGTTCTGCTGGAATAAACAAACGCAGATCAGAGAAGAGACAAACTTAAAAGAACCCTCTGGCTTTCAGCAGATTGCAGCTTATAAGTGACCGTGTATTTTCCTCCCTCATGCAGCCTCCTTTTGGTCATCAATTTCCATGTTTTCTTCTTTTAAACTTGCTCCTCTAAAGCTTCAAAATCTACTGGAGTATTTTTATACACAAGCACTGAGGACTTCTTATGAACTAGCTTTCTGTGCCCAAATTAATCCCTGGCATTCATGGGTGAATTTGGAGGCATCAATTTTCCCTGTAGGCGGCTGTTGTGTGGCATTTCAGAAGGGGAACAGCAGATTAATCGGGGTGCCAGAGCTGCAGTGAGGCTGAATGACTGCATAAATGCACAAAATATTGCCCTGGCCTTTATGGAGTGAGAATAAAAAGCCAGAAGTCAGAGATATGAGCTATTGCACAGGACTGGACAGGTCTAGTAATGCGATTCTGCATTTTTCAGGTAGATAAAGCTACATTGCATGCTATCAGCATGCCTGAAAACAGCAGAAATGAGATAGAAGACGTAAGGACGAAGCAGAGGATAGATGTCTTCTCCTGACAAATATTTGAAAAAAAAAAAAACAAACCCAAACAATTAAAGTTTTATCAATACCAGAAAGCATGGATGTTAAGTCTCACAAAGACAGTTTTAAAGAGAGGCAGAGTTAAGTTAGGATTAGACCCCATGACCTCTGGTTTTGTAAACACCTTTCGTAAGAAGATGGGAGAAGTTTACTGGACATTGTTCTCTCTCTCTCTCAGGAGAATCCTGGTTATTGAACTCAGCCTGTCAAGATGAATCCCTTATCAAGCAAAGTTTGAGATCCTGACCACCAACATCTTCCTTCTGTCTCAGTTCTATTTTTCCTGTGTTTTTCTTGCATCTCCTCACCATCACTCCATCAGTCCTGCAAAACTCAAACAGGTAAGTGTCCCAGAAGAATATATATACCTGAGCAATGTGACCTAGTTAAAGATGTCCCTGTTCACTGCAGGGGGCTGGACTAGACAACCTTTAAAGATCCCTTTGAACCCAAATGATTCTCTGATTCTACATCTGCTCTGAGGGGCAAATTTCTTGAAATCGCCTCTCAGAATGAGTTTTTAGAGAAGAGTTTCACATAACATGGACTTTAGAAACTAGAGTCCAGAAGGTATTCTACTAGTTCATCTTCTAAATGCTTTCTCAATCAAAACTTCTAGTTATGGTAGATAAAAGGCATAAAAGAAAGAAAAAAGATAAGAAAAAACTTTTTTTTTTTATTAATAAGGGATAATCAGAGCTTTTTCAATACAGACTATTTTTATTTCTTTCCTCACATTTTCAAAAGCAAACAGGAAAAAAACATTAGCATGTCAATTTAGTTGTCTACACACAGGCAGGTAGAGTGCTACCACAGACCCTTTGAGATGTCTTAGTTGAGGCTAACGGGTATGGCAATGGACTTACCAAATACCCAGCCCTTCTCTGCAACGTTGGCTGAAGCCTGGTTGTGCCACTATCTCTCTATTTATGCTCTGGCAACCAAATCAATGCCTGTGGTTGCATGGAAAACTGCAAAGAAAAAATGTTACAAATATGTTTGGATATGTTTATCCACAAACCTCAAAAAAAAAAAAAACAAAAAAAAAAACCCAAACCAAAAAGACACAAACAAACAAAAAAACCCCAAAAACTCAACAATAAAAAAACCCCAAACCAAATATAAATACCACAAAGCCCACAAAAGAAACAAACTAAACCAACCAAAACAAACTCAAAAAACCCAAATGACCCAACAAAACCCATAAAAACCTCCAAAACAACTAAAACCCCAAAACAAAAAAAAAAAACCAAACCATGAACAACAAATCAACCAAAACCCAACAACATAGAAAATGGTAGGAGGTTTTAAAAAGAAAAACAAAGGTTCTTTAAAACTTTCAAAGCTAATTTCTAAAGCTAGCTGAAATACTGTTCTGGAACAGTTTTCTATGACTGAAAATCACATTAATCTAGACTGTAACCTTTATTTACATTCCTCACATGATCAATTAGGAGCCTACACAGTTTTTAGTACAAACTTAGGTCATTACTTCAGTGGAAGTAAGACTTAAGTCCTCCACTTTATCAACCCCACTTACTGTTGCTATCTGAATCCAAAGTCAGAAAAAAACAGTAGGACTGCCTCAGAAAACAAAATAAAAGAGACAAAGAAACACAGAAACACAAAGAAAAAGAGCTTATCAACTTCACTGCTTCAAGAAAGATGAGTGGTTTTGTGGTATCTCTTTACCTGAATCTTTTATTCAAATATTGGTAGAGGCAGTGAAGACTTAGCCAGTTGATTGCACTGCACTGTACTCCTGGTTAGATGTCAAAACAATTAATGAAAAGCCACCAGATCACAAAACCAGTTTTGTAGAGTACTTCACTAAAAAAATACAGGTGTGTTCAGAAGTGTACAGAAAAATCACTCATGAGAATATTTGCTACCCACTTAGAGTCCCAGACCACACTATTTTGCAAGACTTCAAGAAAATTCAAACTAAAAGCAGTGTTTTAACTTCTGCAGAAATCACTAGTTGAAGGAGACACTAACCTTAACATGCACTAGCTTAACAGAAATTTCAGTCTTTTTCCTTTGAAAAGGAAAAAAGCATGTCCAAAACTTACATTATCTTAGCCTGTGAAGTTATTGAAGTGGAAGTATGAACTATAATAGCATTGGGATGCATTTTTTATTACACAAATTTATTGACCATAAACTTTGGAAATGTTTTATTATTATACCGAAGTGCCAAGCATCAATCACTTCTCTGTGAAACAGCAAGGAAAGAAGATTGACCTCTCTGGCATTTATGAAACAATTGAGAATATATTTGCATGTTTCCCAGAATCCCACAGCCACAAAATGACCCAGAAAGAGGGGAAGTTGGTCTCTAGAGTCTGATCTGGATGTCAGTTCTTTACTGCTGTCTTTCTTAAAATGCATCAAACTCAGAATGTTTTTTTTCAAACCAGCTTAAACAAGCTTTAACAAATAGGTTTAACAATACCTATTGAATTTCTAATTGACAGTGATTTGACCCCCAACAGCGTGAGCCACTCCTTGAGCTCATTCACAGCCTGTATCTGCCTTCATAACTGGACATCAGGATATCTACACTCCTGGAGGAGGTCAACTCTTACTTACTGGAGTTCAAACTGTTTGCTTAGTCCTCCAAACTCACTTTTTGAAGGGACAGATTTTTCAAGCTCAACAGGTACCTTAAATGTCCAGCTCAGATGTATTCTAAGGGAGAGAGCAGACAAAAGGTGGCCACATGCTGCCTCTGAAAATCCCTCTCTCTAGCTACATAGGATGGCCCTGGAGCAATGCAGAAACACTCAGATCTCAGTAACTATTTCCTACAACTGGGAATTACATATGTGCTTCCTTTTGTGCTTGTTAGGTATTCAAAAGAGATCAGATTCTGCCTCAGTGTTCAGAAGGGCATAAATTACAGGTTGGGAGGAAAGGTCTTCTGCAGGAAATTGCTTCCAATCTCAAACCAGCACAGCCTCATTTTATTTATTTTCTCCCACCAAACAGCACAGTCCATAAACTTTTCTTTACCTTCACACTCTGTTTTTGCTTGAATGCGGGTCTATGACAAGCCACAGATGAGTGGCATTGGGTTTTTTTAGGGTGGTGATTGGTAGGATGAATTACTGGTATTGTAAAGTCATTTTATTTTTTTGTCATATTTCTTTTTATGTTCCAACACCTTAAAAAAATAAAGCAAACAATGTGTGCTTTGGTATTTTGGGACTGGGGTGGGAGTGTACGCGTTTTCAATCCTGATCACAGGATGAAAAACTGACATCCATTTTCAACCCTAGAAGTGATTACCAACACCTCCATTTTTCCAATCTATATTTCAGAGTTCCCCACAGAGAAAAATTTCCAAGTATTTTGTCTCATTTCCAGAAAGGCAAAGATACTTGTACAGGCAAGTAAAGGAGACACCCCGTTTCAAAATTCAGTGCATACAAGGAGGTATTATTAAAGTGTGCAGAAAAGCAGCTACCCCTGTTGTCACAGTATATTTAACCAGACAAGTGACAATAGATCAGCTTTTTCCTCTCCATCACCAGAAGAAATATTGCTTGAGTCTCTATATTCATGACACCTTTTCTGTCACTTCTTTCTTAAGATGCTTTTGTTTGCTCAGTGTATTTAGCAGACATTTATCTCACTCTATCAGCAAAGATTAAAGACTCCTTCTACATAGTAATCCAATTACCCTGTGTGAGAAAAGCAAATGTATCTTTGGTCAGGGCCCACAGAGCTCCAGGAATCCATCACAACAGAAAATTAAATCTAATTAATTGTATGCTTTTGTTTAGCTTCATCCACATCATTATTTCATTCATTTCTAGTGGATATGTTAGCAGAGATTTAATACCTTTAAAGGCACAGAACTACTGGGTCAGGTTACCCCTAACATGAATGTTTGGATAATTACATTTTAAAATAATCATATCTGAAAAAAGTTACTTGTGGTGGGAGGCTCAAAAACAACAAAGAGGTTTACAGAGCAGTGGGATAATAGTACTTACACAGAAACCTGAGTGTTTCACCAATTCCACTAACCCTCATTTTACATTTAGGGAGAAGGGGACTCTCATCATGGTCTTTGCTATTTCCTCAAACGTGTATTTTCACATGATTTATTAAAACATTTGGGTAAACCCCGAAATACAACAACGCTTATCAGAATCCCATAGGCAGCTACTTATCTGAGTAATGTTTGGTAAAAAGAGGACAAGCAACAACCCCACAACATGATGCTATAGATAAATGGGTTGGCATGATATCACGACAGGCATGATATCACGACATGTACACTGGGGAGCAGAGGAAGGGCCTGCAGTCCTGCCTAGGGCTATTGTGGAAGCATGCTGGGTCTCAAGGCTGGCAAGAATCACAGAAGGGCTGTGAGAGCTATTAGAGGACAAGCCAACACTTGTGTAAAGCAGTAGAAACAAAGAAAGCCTTTCAATATCATTTAACCGATATAGCATTATAAAGCAACTTGTCTGCAACTGACAGGTCAAGTTTTTAGGCTAATGAAAGCCAAGGGCTGGAAACTTAATAGACAAATTAAAATAAACTTATCACAATAAAGTTATAAAACACACTGTTAGCAACAAAGTGATTAGCCATTAGGAGATACGACTAATAGATATGTTAAGTCTTCGTTATCTGTGACTGTTGAATCGAAGCTGTCTAAAATATGTGGCAAAATTCTGATAGAAGTTACAGGGTGAAAACACATAGAATGCATTAAGCCAAATTATACAGTATTAAAGCTTCTCCTACAGCCTCAGAAGTAATTGAAAACAACATTATTTTCTCAAACCTAATAATTCCAGACAAGTCCTTATACATATCTTACAGGTTTTGAATAATTTGTCTTTAGGAAAAGAACACTTTTTAAACTTTAAATGCTTTTTATCTTGTTTAATCATTGCTTCAGCTTTGTGATGTACCAGAGCCCTAGGAAAGGGATTGGAAAAGAACACCAAGATTTGTTTCATCATATAAACAATCTCTTGTGCACATCAACATTCATATTTTCCCGCAGCACGTATGAAATTTATTTGCATAACTCTACTTTTTAAAAGGCAAAATTACCACCCATGATGCCTACATGTTTCTAATAACCAACCGCACTCTCTTGCCTCCTTCTGCCTTTTGTCTTTTCCTTATTTACTTGCACTAAGTTCTGGAAGGACATGGAAGTGTTGNTGCTTTCCTCAGCCTTCTTCTGTGGTGAGACCACAGTTTTGCAGTGAAATACCTCACATGCGCATCTTACTTATGGACCTGAGTGGTTCAGGGGAGTCCACAAATAGACAGAGATAACTGCAGAGATGATGCCGACTTCCATATGCTTCACAAGTCCAAACCCAAAGTCCTTCTCCAGACAAATGTGACAAAATACCTGACATGGCACAAAACTCTACTTTTACAGAGCTACTGAGCTTTTACAGAGCTACTGAGTTGCATCCAAATGTTTCATACAGAGAAGGCATGGGAAATTGCTGTATCCCCATGGTAACAATCAGAACAACATAATTGTCACACAAGCTCATGCTGTGTTTGTGTGCATGTGTGCACATATGCTGCATTTTGAACACAAGGGTGTGGCACATGCTTCCAGACATTAGTGTGGGGTCCAAAGACAGCTTAAGACAAGAAAAAGCAGCTAGAGTGCAGTCTGCTAACAGCAATATTTCGACTACTGCTATGTCTACACTCAATAAAAGCCAACACCCAGACCACATATCCTATGTGTGGAATAGGCATAGGCCACAATGGAAAGATGATGTTAAACTGTAAACTAAATATCAACTGTATCATTTCTTCTGAGGATGATTCTCCTAGCACTTAGGGTTACTTTTTGTAGCAAAACAAAGGGAGCCTGCCCTTCAAATGCACATATAAATACAGCTTCAGGCACATCTGGGCAGAAGATGCACACACAAAGAAAATACATTTTGTCTTTTCCTATGCTGTTCTACAATGAAGTAGTGTTAATTTGACATTGAGCTCTGCTCCCTGTTGATTAAGTGAAAATATTACTGAAATTCTGTGTTCACATTGCAAACTACACACAGGTCATTTTAACTCAAAGCTGAAATATATGAAAGGCCTGAAACAGAAAAAAGATTCAAGGAAAAAAAAAATTCCCACCTCCACAACAACAACAATCAAACTAAACAAAAACAAACCCAAACCAAACCACAAAGAAGACAAGGACATGATGACAGTTCAAAGCAAATATAACACAAAGATAATTCTATCTGTTTGAGCATGTGTACTGGTATTGAAGTTGCTTACTTTGAGGTCATTCTTAAAGAGATATAAAGGGAAAGATAGTCAAAAGTTCAATTCTCTCCTCCAAGTTTCCGGTAGGTCCACAGCATAAATAACTGATGCAGTATTTTCTGTTCTATGCAGTATGGTCTTATTATAAGGAATCACATGAAGAGTCTTACAAAGCCATTATAAAATTGACATTCTTGGGAAACTAAATGAGTTCATCTAGAAAATGGCTCATGCAGTCCTCCTTTGTCCCACAGGAGAAGTCCAAAAGGACCTTCCATACAGGTACTTCACAGCCAAGACCATCTGTGTGAATGAGAAGCAAAATTCCCACCGAAAGGCTTTCAAAGGAACCAGAGGCACAAACATTTAAGGTTTTTTTTTTTTTCCAAAATCCCCACTTACATATTTCCCAAATTAAAAAATGAAAAGCCTGCAGAGTCATTTTCTTTACTTGGTCTTGGAGAAAGAGTGGCTCACTGCAGACAGACTGCATAATATTGCAAATATCTCTGTGGTTTGCTGAGGCTGAGACCATTAGTGAATCCTTAAGGGGCTACAGAGAGCATGCCTTTCGCTGGGTTCCTTAAAGCCCTCATACAGCTCCATGAAGGAAACTGCCTACTTGCTAATCCCCTGTAGATGCAGCAGTCTAAATTTTGGATCCAGGTTTTCAGAATCAACATTGGCTACAGTCCCCCACTAGCATCAGGTATGGTAATTTAAATTCTTTCAGTGATCCTACTTTTTGTTTCAGTTGTTCACAATCCTTCTGAACTCTTAAAAATACAAATGTTTATTAGACTTTCTGCTGGGCTCTTATTAAAAAAAAAATAAATACGTAGGTTTGGATACTAACCAGAGTAGGCACTGGTGAGCAACAGTTAATTAGTCTCATTTTATTTCCAATAAAGAAATAGAGCTTGATTTTCTACAACACATAACCTACATCTTCCACCAACTTTAGTGAGATTTTCAGGTGTTCAAAAACTGCCTTAACATGGGGGGGGGTTTTTGATGTTTTTACAACTATGCTACGTGTATCATTCCGACATTTTCTGACATGAAAAGCAACAGCACAAGTAGGTTGAAAACCCACTGTTGTTCAAATCTGTTTGTTGTTTCTGGATGAAGATATGTTGGGAACCAGAGCTTGTTTTCACATGTGATTTTACGTAGGTGTGTCATACTGGCCTTTGCTTATTTGTTCTTACTTAATTCCAGGCAAATACATTCTACTTACAACTCTTCTGCTTTTAATTCAAAGGCGATTTACCTTTTGCAGCCAAATAAATGTTTATATGCAGTGATACAGCCTTGGACACCACAAGTAACAGACTTCAAATGGGCCTCATGAAGAGGTTCCTCAAGATCAGCCAAAGCACTAATTGTAAAGAAATTGAATCTAAAAAAGCACTGTGAGGTGAGCCAAGAGAATCTGTAAACAAGAGTACATGAGTGATGATTCCAGATATTGCTGGTGTCATTCTGAATCAGTTCTACATTTAACTATGGTTTGCTTATATATTTTTGCTGTGTAGAAACATCAAATAAACTTAAAGATAATATGACACCAGGGGGCCTTGGTGTCCCCGAGGCACTCTCTGTCTGCAAAGACACTGGCATCACTCAAACAAGAAATCAGTAGAAAAGAAAGAGGTGTGGAACCAAGATCTTTGCAGGTTTCATGTCAACATTAGCCCACTCAAAGTATGTGTCTCTCATGTGCCCTTCTTAAGCAGCACCGTTAAGAGTGAGCTTTGAGCAATGGAGCTGACACTAATTATGGAGCCATTCTCCAGACCTGAGTTACGAGAGGCTGTTGGCACCTTTCATCAACATGCATCATATTGCTTAGCTAATGGAGCTTGGAAAGCATCTACCATTTTTCAATATTTTTCCCATTACTGTAAATAGATGAGATTCTGCTTCAGGCCACGTATGAAAGATGAAAAAGTAGGAATAAAAGGCATGAATAAGTGCAGAGAATGTGAAGAAAGAATGTGACTGCTCTCATTTCTTTGCCTTAGCAAGCCATAAACTTCCCCTTGACAAAATTAGAAGTTGTCCTGAGAAGAAGTGAGTTGATGTCACCTGGTGAGCAAAAAGGAAAAATCATTCAAAAGAAGCAATATTAGCACTAAAAAAACTCCAATTATTTTACTATTTTCAACATTGTAATCAGCATTTATTTCACCCTAAACCCACACTACTGAAGTGTTAGACGAAATGTATCTGTCTTTAAAAAACAAACAAAAACCCCAAAAATACCCCCAAAAAAACCTCAAGAGTGGGACTGAACAATATTTTCAGAACATTTGTAATTCTGAATCTCTTTCTCAAAACCAAAACAAACAAAACCACCCCAAACCAAATCAACCAACCAAACATAACCCCAAACAAACAACAAAAAACTCAACCAAACCAAAAGAAACAAAAACCCAAAGCAATGCCAACAATAAAAACTTTTTGAAACTGTCATGGATATGAAATTTAAGGATAAAACAGAAAAAGCCAAACAAACAAACAAGTTTTTACAAATTTTAGCAACCCAAGTTATTAATTTAGATCACAGTTACTAAATTTTTTATCATATATAAATGCTGTGTAAACACCACATAAAATTCATGACAGCACTTGAGATTGGATAGGCAGCGTTCCAGGTGATCTGTAGTAGGTTTTGTCTCAAATTAGTTCCACCTTTTCTTCTGACAGAAACTGATTTCAGCTTTCAGTGTTCCTCAGCTGACACGTTAGGTACATATTATATATGCATAAATTTTTGTTGTTTATTTTGTAAGGGAAAAAAAAAAATCTAACAAGAGAACACCTTGCAATTTGCAAACCTGCCATGATGTCCTGTAAGATATTTAATGTATCCTTACTCTAAGGAATTAACTTGACAGTTTAAAGAAAGAAAACAGTTTGTTAACCATACTTCCATATTTCCACAAGTATAATCCTCAGAGCACCATTTAATATTCAGATTCACAAAAAAAATATATTTAAATAACATTACAGTTGGGATGTGCTGCAAACCAACAGATGTCGAGCAATTCAAAGTTACTTCATTTCCACTGTTCTTAACAAGGAGAAAGAAAAGCATGTGAATTAAGGATATAATTTCAGTCTTTTAAATTAGTTCTTCAGGGTTTATTGGTTTGTTACAGTAGTAATAGTATTTTAAGCACAGTTTTCTGTATGTTAAAGGCCAAGAAAACTTCCTCTTTGTTCAGTTTACAAAACTGAAAGGAAATTATAAAAGTCAGATTCCAAGTGTACTGCTACATAAGTTACTGTAAAAATTCTACCACCTTTTTGGGAGGGTAGTGGGAAGAAGAGTGTGATGATGTGAACATCTGACATCATAGCAAATGCAAACACAAAATGTTATAGTTGACAGAACCTGAAGAAGAATGACATTGAAATATTATCCACACAGGGAACATAAAACATTGTGGAATTGATTCATCTGGCAGTGATGTCTCTGTCTAAGGTCTGATTTTACAGTTCTTTATTTGTGATGTAAATACACTAAAAGAGAAAGAGTCAAAAGGCAGCAAACTTTCATGAACAGAGTTAGACCTAAGACAACAGTGAGTGTGTGTGGAATTTATTTTAAAACACAGAGTTGAAGAAACATTTATTTTCTCACATGCAGAGACTAATTATATGCCTGAAAATAATTAGATTTACTATAAATTATACAGTAAAAAAGCAGCTAAGTGGTACAAAGTATTGAAAATCTCCAGTAGGGGGTTACAACTATAAACACTTGATATGATCAGTTATTTGTGTTTTGCAATTCACTCCAGCTATGAAATTTATTGGCTTTCAAGAACCCCATGTGAACCTCCCAAATATTTTTATAGGAAAGAAAAGTGATAACACCTCCCAGTCATTTGATCCTATTTAGAAAAGAATGACAGATAAAAATTTCTTACTTTTCAAGTTGATGAAAATAAATGAACTCCAGTTTTTGGGCTGCTCATTACTTAAATTCCACTTAACTAAGAGAGAAAAAGAGACTTGACCAGTAAGAAGCATAAGGATTTATGAATTCGAATTCAAGAATAAGGCAAAAAGAAGCAGGGGGGGGGAAGAATGAAGAAGAACCAGCTGAGAAAAGACTGAAGGGGCAGTACAAAGAATGTGAAATTACATAGTATAAAAAACAACTTCAAAGCATCTGAAGCTTAAAAATACAAAGGAAGTCTTTGAAACTGTATACATGTAAAAAACTACCTAAGAGGCACAAGTATTTCTGAAGCATAACTATCAATACAAACAACTCAGCTGTATTTTTGCAGGACTGTTTTACAAGTCCAGCACACATTTTCACAAATCCAAGTCTTTTCTTTCAAGTGCCTTATTTGAAGAAGCCATATGACACCAGATATTGAAATACTAGCCAGCTTTAACGTTAAGCTTTCTCACTGTCAATAAAAGACTAGGCTTCTTATGTAAACTAGTATATTCCAAACAGTTACTTATTTCATCCCACAACAAATGCAGTCAGATATGCATATTTTCCCTGACAATACGCTAAAAAAACACCATGAAGAACCATGAAGAAAGAAAAAAAACACAGAACAGTCACTAGGTAGAAGCAGATAAACAGCAGCAGGTCACTGTGATACAGTTACGACCTAAAAAAAATGCCCCAAAACACAAACAAAATATATCTGCAAGTCTTAATCCATTTAAAGAGCCAGCTTCACCTCAGCATGCAGCAGGGGGATGAAAAAAGTTTCTGTCTGGCTAATGTATGAGGATGATTTTTCCAGAAAGGGTAGTGTTCCTACCTTGTTAGGTTTAGAAATGATGTGTAACATAATAGCATTCAAATTTGTTAGTAGGAGCAAATACATTCAAGTTCTTATCAAGAAAAAAAATTATTTGGGAAGAATTGTACTCAGTGAGTGCTGCTAATAAAATAATTTGAATTAGTAAGAAACAAGGATGAGTGAAGACTGCCTAGAATTCTTTGATACTAGAGGATGTGAACACTGCACTGTCTAAAGTTAGTTTATGAAATAATTATCTGATAAGTCACAGATAAAATTACACATCGCACAGTCCAGCCTCAATCCTTCCAAAATCCCTCTAAATTATACCCATAACCTACCAACAACTGTTACTTTTATCTCATGAAATTTAACATGTCATTTGGTTTTCCTCTATTTGATTTTTTTAAAAATATGTGCTTCTCCATATTTTTCCTTCCATCATTTTCAGCCTCCAAATTATGCTTTATATAAACCTCATGGCTGTTCTTTCCTCTTTCCTCGTATTTAATTTTCTGTAGATTTACAACCTTTGTAATCAATAGAGTTACACTCTCAGGCAAAGCTAATGTAAAAAACACATATTAAAAATATAAAAACAAGATGCAACTTAGCTGACCTTGGCAACAAAAAGAAAATTACTTTGTCTTACCTTTCACAAAGTTAAAGAGGCTGAATAAATACATAAACGGATGAAACAAAAAGAAAACAGATGAATTCCATAGTCGTTGCTCTTTCTATTGTGTTCAAAAGGGAAAAAAAATTGTGAGAGGAGTGCAAAATCATAAATATGTTAACATTTTCAATTGTGCTCAAAAATTAGAAGGAAAACATCATAGGAAAAAAAGACATATTTCCTAATGGAACTTGTTTGTGTGCATTTCCTAACCCTTTCTCTCCAAATTGATTGCAGAAAGATAAACAGCCCTGAAACTATTATTTGCAACTATTTCTCACACTCAAGAAAACCCAAATGTTTCCTTTCTCCCTAAGGGGCATTGGTCCCTGTAGTGGCATTTCAAAACGTGCAGTTACATTGCAGGGAGACACAGGCAGTCCTCAGAGTGAGCACACATGTGGCAGAATGCATTAAACCTACTGCTTGTTCTTGAGTAATTTCACAGGATCGGTTTTCAGGCGCAGCGCCAAACCTTGGAGAGAGCTGCAGGAAGTCCAACAGAATCCAGATAGGGGCCAGCATGACCTGCCCTTTGGGGCAAGGATTTACTTGGCCTCTGTATCCTTCTCCAGGAGATGCTTCCACAGAGGCAACAATTCTCTAGTCTCCTTGATATCCTGAAGTTGATGCAGAAGGTGTTTTTTCACCCTGAAGCAATTTATGTGCATGCTTCACCCTGAAGCAAATGAATGTGTATTCATGGGGACTGCTGTGGGTTTTGTTTTGTTTATCATCTTGCTAATGAAGTGTTTGTGCTCGTGCAAACGCTCTTTGGAAGAAATCTCCAATTTATCATGTTTGTGTTGACACTGCTTCATTTGCAGCCTAAACACTGGCAGAGGCTGTACAAAAAGCTTATGGGTGGTTAAGTGCTTAATACCACATCTAGAAGAGCAATAAGAGCCAGGGGAAAAAAATCATTTTGGTGATACATACCTATCCAAATCACTAGCTAATTAGGACAGTTCCATGACAATCAAAGCAATGTTCTTAGACCTATAGGTTGGTGAAGAGCATAAGAAAAAACATTCCAACAACTTGACCAAAGTAGAGCAGTTTTTCATGCAGTCAGTTCTCTTTCAAAGGGGCAAGTTACTCAACATATCTAACTGCAGCAGGCTCAAGCTTGTTGGAGAGTTCACCCCCATACAGGAATAGGAGGCAACATATTGATGAATAGAAATACTACTGCCATCCAGAAGAAATAAAGTGAAAAGTAATAAGAAAAAGAAATCAAATTCCCTTATTGTTCTCCAGCTGCATATTGTGTTTCTGTGTGCCATGCTTATACAGGCAAATCATTCTATGATCTTTTCTCTTGTGAATAGTCCCACTGAAGCATTTATGAAAAGGAGAATTCATATGGCTCATCAAAGGCTATGACCCTAATCTATATACCTCCCTGAAGAAGCCCTTGCTGTACTCCTCATGTAGAGATCTGCTGCAGAACACACAGATTCAGTCGGCCCTAAAATATTTTGGAGCTTTTCTACTTCCATGAAAATTCAATCAGGAACAAAGCAGACTTTTAAAATGGTTGTCATATTCCTTAAGGTGCGATCCTTTCCATGGTCCTTGTAGAAAGCCTCTACAATGCTGGACAGGCCACTGTGAAATGTATGTCCTTTGACCACCAGCCACTATGACACCTGCCAGCTTTATATAAAATGTGTATGTACTTATGAGGGCTGCCAGCAGAAAGCAAAAAAATAAAATAAACCCAGCTAAGAGTAAAGGAGCTCCACATCAAGAAGTAGAGCCCAGAGGTTCTGCTACCCTGAATTATCTGAGGAGGGTAAATTTTGGAATGAAGTGGCTTGGAGGCAGTTGCTCCTTAAAGGGAGAAGTGAAGCAGCTTTTCCTTCTCTGCCACAGCTGAAAGTGATGCTCTGGCAGAAGGATGGACAACTGCTTTTGGAAATGTCCTCCAAATCACCCTAGACATACTGACCAAAACCCAGTAGCTTCTTTCTGCTGCTGACTTTTATGAAATTGCAACCTTTGTGTTCATGCCTCAATTTGAAACTCATCCACCCCTTTATCACTCACCTTCACTTTGAATTTGGTGAACATCAAGTCCAGGAGAAGGTGGTTATCAAAATTACAGGTCTCATGACCATTAAGCTCAATGAAAATGCTACTGCCTGTGAAGGAACACAAGATTGAATGGTGCAACACCTCTTCACTAATGTGCCAGAGCTAGTACGCTTTCCAGGAGTGTGCTGTCCTCTCCATTCAACCCTGAGTGCTCAGCTGCATCCTAAATGTCTCATTTGCTGGTTCTCCTTCCAGACATCTGTTCTTTCCTTGGCCACTCCATATTCTTCAGCACCAAAGCAAAGTGGTATGGAATCATGGGGCATTATCCCATGCCTTGGCAAAAGCTGCTGCCTTCCCTGGATTGCTTTCTGTTAGTTCACTACTTGCTTCTATTCTTGCAATAAATCACCACAGCATAGACTGCTTCAAGAAGTGGAGCAACCTCCAACCAACCTGCTAGTTCTGCCAAGTACATCTCTTTGCCTAGTAAGTCACCAACATAAAAAATATTTTTAGGGAATCATTTTTATAATAAAAAGCATAATATTTTTATAGCTAATAGTGCAAGTCTATTAAAGACAAGTAGGATTCATGCATGGTAACGAGGCCCACGAAACATCAGAGAAGCTTTGACAGATTACTGCAGCTCAGGATCTCTCACTATCTCCTCCTCCAGCTTCTAAATCTATAGTCATTGAATTAAGTGCCTTGAGATTTGGGGTTGGAAGGTGCTATGAGGATGTCAGTCATCATTAGTACAATTATCAGACTTAGACACTATGCATTATTTATTCCAAATATTTATTATTGTGTACCAGATTAATGTAAGCTACTTGAGGCAAATCTATTTCTTACGGAAGTACTAGTGAGAGAAATTCTGAAGTATAAACCCCAAAGAAATAAACAAGCTAACAAATAAACTTTGCCAAGTTTCTTCAAGGAATGACATAGGAAGAGAGGAAAAAAAGAGAGAAGGAAGTTTTAATGAGATGATTGATCCTCAAGCTGTCAGGTTGTATTATTGCCAGTAAGCAAGCCTCTTCTGAGAGCACAGATGTTGATCTAATATATTTGGTCCATGATCTAATTTAATATGTTAGGTGTCCTCTTCATAGACAACAACTTTTCTTCCAGTTCTTTGAGGGGGAAAATGAGAAAAAAGAATCATAGTTTCAAAAGCTCTGAGTACAATATTTTTTTTAAAGTGAATAGGCTTACATTTTATCTAATGTAAACTACTGCAGCTTTGTTAGAACCAAAAGTATTATTTTGATTTCTATCTGTCAAAATCCAGTTTAGTGTCAGTAGCCCAGAAAGTGGTATTGTGGTTTACGAAAACTTCCATCCTACTTTTGCTATCAGTTATTTTTAATATGATTATTTATTTTTAGTATTAGTATTACAATGACAGCAAAAGACTGTGACACAGTCATCCTATGTGCTACACAGACACGTAGCATAGCAGGAGATGCGTGAGATGCGTGGTCTCTTCAACCAAGAGACAAATAGTAAAATTATCTGGAACATAGCACTAACATAAGCTGAAATGGAGGCAAAAGAACCTAAATGACTTGCTCAGCCTCATAGGCTCATCAGTAGTAGAGCCAGCTGAGCTCTTTGATGTTTTATGAGCTAATATGTGGCAGTTTTACTGTATAAAAGGATCCTGGAAATTGCTTCGGTGCGTGTGTATATATTTAGGGAAAACGGATTTAGAAAATAATAGATAAATAATATATATTGGGGTGTGAAGATGTTGCAAGGCTGAATTCCTGAACCCACTACTCAATTTTGTCATGCTTTTACTCTGTATTTTCCTATTACTTTGTTTGCCTGTAATGTCACTTATATTTACATTGAAGGCCCTCATGAAAAGAAGCAACCTTTCCATTCTGTGTTTGAGTTTACCTGAGAAATAATGTCATACAAAATCCAAAGAAGCTTTAGTTTATTTTGGTGTATTTCCTTTTTTAACTGTTTTGACTCTTTAAATTGTCTCAGAAGGGATCAAAAACAATAGAATAACAGAAATTGATTCATGTATCCAAATGATTCCTCAGCATAAAGACCAGCCAGCAGCCTTCGGCTGCTTTTCTGCAGTCTCAATATTTGGAACTAAAAGGAGAGCATGTCTGTTTGGCAGTTCTTCTACACCACTGAGTGGAAAAGATGGGAATTTGATCCTGCACAACCATTTACTTGGCAGCTAACCATAATGGGCAACCTCTATTAGAAATCAAAAGTTCAGTTGTGCAGCCAGGCTTTGCCAGGAGATGCAGACATTCATGTAAAACAAAAGCTCCAGGTCTTCCAATATAAACTCTCCTAATCCAAATGAACATAACAGCAGCTGGGCAACGTCAACACAACAATGTATCTACTACAGCATCCTTCTCCAACAACAAATATCAAGGGACAAATACAGAATTAGCACAAAATGTTCTGGTATTTCCTTGGAATACTCTCTCAATTTCTAGTGAGCTGCAGGCTGGGTATTTTTAAAACAGGAATGAACTCAACAGTTAAGTATCATCACGTGTTTCTTTGAATCTTGTTTTATGACAAGAAAGAAGGAAAAGAAGAGTTTTATTGTTGTGGCATAAATACACAAAAGTTACCTTCTGACAGCCCATGAAGGAGAAGGTGAGCAGCAGGTTAATTACATTCTGGTGTGAGATTTTACTTTCTAAGTTCTCTCTCTCTGTTTCTCTTTCTCTTTAATGGTGCCAACACTTTGCTCTTAGCTTAATGAAAACAGGCTTAAGAAATATGTCTTGCTGTCACAGTTCATGTTGCAGTTAAAAACAGGTAATCCGTAGTCTACCAGCCAGCTAGAGGAAGAAGGGGCAGTAAGAGAAGGGTGTTTTTTGTTTCACAGCAAATGAAGCTTAGAGACTTGTTCAAAGGATTTGAATTGAGAACCAGACTGGTGCTCCATAAGGGACCAGTGTATTTACTACAGCAGGAGACTAGTGGGTTTCAACACACTAACCCACCACAAATGGGTCCTACGGACACTGATTGAAGCATTCTCCCACCCTAAGGCAGTTGAAAGCAGAAAAGTTCTGCCTGACCTCTTTTAACCCAGATCATTTGAAAAAAAGAGTGAGAAGAAAAGAGGTTTTGACCGAAGGGAGTAAAGAAGAGCCGATGATGTCTTCTTACTGAATTTTATAGTTCTGAAAACTGAGAGATAGTGAAAATAAATGACAGTCTAATACCACTCCAGCCAAGGATGAAAATCAGCTCTTCCAAAGAAGTCCTGTTTCCTGCCCTTACCCATATCTCACTCTCTCTGGAATCATTGGTTGCAGCAGTTGAGCTTCTGCAACTGTAAAAAGTGCTACCTGCTTGAACCCAAAGTTTAGCTCTGGGAAGTAGGAATAAAGAATAGGTTCAATTCCTCCTTTGCTTACCTGAAATAAGGAGGGAAAAAAAAACCAAACCAAACCAAATCAAACCAAACTAAACCAAACCAAACCCACTTTCTGTTAGTCCTGTTAATTTTGAGACAAAATAGTACTGTCGACAAGGATGAAAGTGACCTAAGTGAAGACCTACAACAACTGCAATGATACAAGCTCTGCATCATATACTATGCAACTGACAACACGTAGGACCAGGGAAGGAATACATTATCCTTTGAATAAAGAACTTTTTCTTTCAAAAATGCAGTTTTTGCATGAAAATGATGAGGAAGAAAAAAGCAGACTGGGGATTTTTTACTTTTCAAAATCATTAGGATTTCAATTAAAAGAAATATTTCATATCTTCATTTGATGTTATGACCAGTAGATTTTTCTCTGAAGGAGTCTCACCAGGCTTGGAGTTTAACCCATCATAACTTGATTCAGTTCTACAGGATTAATATAATCCATATTACTTAAACTACCTATAAATAGTGACAGATTGTGGCCACAGTAACATTCCTGAAATCCAGGATGGCATCATCACATAAATTAATGTTAGTCAGCTGAGGCTTCATTATACTGAATGGCTTTCCTAGTCCTGCAAAAAGTCCATGATTAACCATGGAATGATGGAATCATTTAGATGGAAAAGACTTTTAAGATAATTGAGTTCAACCATTAATTTAACACTGCCTAGTCACCACTAAACTATGTCCTTAAGCACATATACATGACTTTTAAATACTTCCAAGGGTNCCTCATTCTATCTATTCTACTTCTTTGGACAGTGGGGACTCAGAAACATAAGGCTATATGTGAGTCTCTGAGACTTTCACATCATAGATCCTTGACTTGTTACAGATCAAAAGATGTATTTAACATTTGTAGTAAACACTCTGCTTTTTAAAAATCTCCTGTATGAGCTTGCAAAACAGAGAAAATACCAGGAGAATGAGACTAAAGAAAGACACAAAGAAAAGAGGCAGTAGCTTGCCTAGGATTGTGTAACATTAGTTCCCAAAGTAATGATGCAGTAGGTTAAGGATGTCCTCTCCTCTTCACATTCTTTAATGTTGAACATTCTCACCTGTTTTCATTCCGTCTCCTTTAAGGAAAAAAAATCCACCTGATCTGAAAATACTCAATATAAGTCCCATCTTTTAACTTCTATCCTTTCACTCATGCTTGAATAGCTCAACTCTCTCACCTCTTCTTTTTCTTTTCCCTATGTTACACTTTGGTTTAAATTATCAAATCCCCAGCATGATTTTCTTATTAAAAAATCCTGCCACAGGTTAAGTCCACATTGGAAAATGANTTTTCTTGTTCCAGTGCCTGGGAATCAAAACCACATCTCTTGAAATTTAAATCAGAATCAGACAATCTTATTTCCTGCTTTGTATGTTTGTTAGAAGTAGCTGATGGAGCATTATCACAGTATCACACAGTATCACACAGTATCACCAAGGTTGGAAGAGACCTCAAAGANTTAGCCTGGTTTGGTGAATTTTCTATTAGAGAGAAATTTTGCCTAAATGCAGTTGGGTTATTTGTGTTGGAACAGCTACTGAAATGTTTGGATATTAATCTGCTATCATTATGCACCCCAGAACAACAAGGTAGCCTCCTGCCTTTTAAGAATAGCTATCTAAAAGTTAGGTACCTAGTTTGCCTTAGTAGGAAGAGGCATGTTCACCTTCTATAAACCAGATATTAATGTTGAACATTCTCACCTGTTTTCATTCCGTCTCCTTTAAGGAAAAAAAAATCCACCTGATCTGAAAATACTCAATATAAGTCCCATCTTTTAACTTCTATCCTTTCACTCATGCTTGAATAGCTCAACTCTCTCACCTCTTCTTTTTCTTTTCCCTATGTTACACTTTGGTTTCAATTATCAAATCCCCAGCATGATTTTCTTATTCAAAAATCCTGCCACAGGTTAAGTCCACATTGGAAAATGAAGAATGGAAATAGTGAGGAAACAAAGAAAAAAACCCAAATCCACAAGCCCTAAGCCACTTGGATGGCCAAGAAATGTTGCTTTGAGATGGAACTGCTATTGTACAGCAGAACAAAACCAACAATTTTTTTGTAGTAACAAGGGGCAGGAAAGTCTGCAGACAAAGCTGAGGAATAGAGACTTGTTGGTGGAAAGCTAGTGTAGAGCTGTCCTGAAGAGACACTTGAAGTAACTAACAAGAACTAACTTACTGTGCCTACCAAGTTCTTAAAAATTATACACGATCCTGAGTACCCATTCACTGCCTCTCTACTTACATATCTATAGGCAGAACAGGGTACTGTCAGTTTAACCTATCATGTCAGAGGAAATTCACAATTGGCTAGGATCTGGTTTTTTAAATATCACCTGAAACTAGAGTTGGGACCATGATCCAGATGAAAAAATATTCTCTGTAACTGAAAGTGATCAGTAGGAAGACTCAGTAGAATGGTATAAAAAGTGATGTAACTTTCTAATTAAAATAGAGATGATGATGTAATATATCTTGATTCCTATGTCATCAAAGTAAGACTTGACTCAAGTTAAATTTCTCTGCATTTCTATATCAAACTTTCCCAGCTTATTGAAACTGTTAAGTCAACGAAAACATAAAATCATGGAATGCTTTAGTTTTAAAGGGATCTTTAAGGCTCATCTAGTTCATAAATCCTGCAGTGACCAGGGATATCTTTAACTAGATAGGTGCTCACAGCCCCATCTAACCTGACCTTGAATGTTTCCAGAGATAGGTCACCAATTCTCAGCTTGTCTTCATAGGACAGATGCTCCAGCCATCTGATCACCTCTGTGGCCCCACTCAGGCCCCATTCCAACACAGGCACATGTCTTTCTGATCTTGAGGGCTCCAGATATGGACACAGTAATCCTGGTGAGGTCTCAGTAGAGTGCAATGCAGTGGCAGTATCACTCTCGACTTGCTAGTCATACATTTTTTGGTGCAGCCCAGGATATGATCAGCCTTCTGGGCTGTGAATTAACATTGTTGGTTCATATCCAGCTTCTCGTCCACCAGTACACCAAAGTTCTTTGCTGCAGGGCTGCTGTCTATCACATCTTTCCCCAGCCTGCACTGATACTGAGGATTACCCCAAGCCAGGTGTAGTACTTCGCACTTGGCCTTGTTGAACTTCCTGAGTTCATACAGGTCCACTTCTTGAGCTTGCATAGGACCCTCTGAATGAATCTCACACATGTCAGCTGAAACACTGATTGGTATCATCGACACTATATTTCATTCATTATGATTTAATTCTGTTGAAAAGCCTATTCCATTCTCCTTTAAGGTTTTGAGATACCCTTTAAGATTCTCCTACACAAATTTGTCAGCAGCAAAAAGCATTGCTATTCAAAAGGAAAACACATCATGTCTCTCTGATAAATATCAGAAAAGGTCCTTGGTGACAGTAATACACTTATTTATTTATTACATGAATACATTCAGATACTTCAAATAAAAATCTAAAAAAAAAATATTGCAACAACCTATGGATATTCCCATAGCTGTGCTATTTCTCCCATCACTTGGGTCCAATACCCTATATGCTGTCATTTTCAAATGTCTGCATTAGGTCGTCCCTCAAAAATTCAAGCCCTTGCAGTAAGTAAGGTCTGCCCATGTGACTCCACACTCCTCATCATCTTGAAATTTAGATTTCAGCTGTCAGCTGAATGGCAAACTTCTCACTGAAATGTCATTTCATGCATTGCTAAGTTTCCTCTTCTCGCCCGCCCTCTCTCTTTCCCTAACAGAGCTGTTTTGAATCTAGATAATTCCAAGCTATACGACAAAAGGATAACAACACTTAACCAGACCATTCGTTTAATAAGCTACATCAGGGACTTTCAGGTAGGCAAATGCTGGATGCTATCTAATACCCTCATTTTTCCTTTGAACTTAATGAGAGAACCTGCTTCCACTCTTGCATATTTTCAGAGACATATGTGGCTCTGCCCTCTGCTGGGAAGTTACTCACAAGCTTGGAATCATCCAGACATTCTGCTTTTGGGAAACTGCTGATACAAACGAAATATATATCTCAAGTGAATCAAAGTAAGAGCATAGGTAGTCCTTAGACAACAATTAAATAGCTGTCAAACTCTGCAATAATTCCACATAGAGTCTGCTAGATTTTGGATGAACACTTATCTATAACTTCCTTTTTTTCTGACTACAGATGGAATTAAAAATACACATGTTCTTAACTCTTTTAAAAATACCTAAGTTTAGGATTAATTTGGGTTAAGGAGCCTAGCTTTGGGAGGCAGATCCTTTAAAACATCACTGAGACTTGTGGACTCTGCTTCTTGATCACACTCAAGTAGATTTAAGTTTGTCTTCTGTTAGTGGTCCTGTGGTTGCAATATCGATACACTGGAGTCTGGTGTCATTTCTGATGCCCTTGGAGCTTTGACGCTGCCAAGTAAGCACTTCTGGCTGTGCTCACAAACAGAAACACTCTTTTAAAACAACATCTGGAGAATCCTCTGGTGGAATCCTCTAGATTCCAAGCACTTTAATCCTGCTCAAACTGCAGAGAATCAGTCTCTCAACACGAAAGTCTTTCTTGAGCATGCTAAGTGACAGTTTGGCACAAAGAAGCTAGCTGGACATAACTGGTCATATGTTAGAAGCCTGGTCTGAAAATCAGTACAGTATTATTCCACAGGGCTATCAGACCTCTGTAAACAAACCTTGAGCCCTACTGGAATAGAGGGGTGATTGATGCGAGATGGTATTTTTTTCAAAATTAATGTTGATATTCAAAACTCTCACCACCCTTGACCACTAAATTTAATAATAATCAGGTTCTTCTGCAACAGTCATGGAAACATTATACAGATGATAACGTAGGATCTAGAATGTTTAAGAAATAACTAGCAATAATACAACATTAACTCATTGAATTGGAAGAGAAGGTTCTTGTGGTCAATATACTGCTTGTCCGCTAGATGGACTCAAGGAGCTCCTTTCTGTTTATGACAAAAGACTGGGATTCAATTAGATTCAATTACGGAGTTTTGCTAAAGTCTTGCTTTGAGGCTTTAAGTATTTACTTACAAATATTAGCTCCCAACTCACGGAGCTAGCTACAGCTTCAGACAGCACTGAAATGCTCACATGGGGTTCTGTTAATGTCTTGTTAGCTGCTGGGGCTTCTGATTCTTCACAGGCTTTACAGGCTGCTGGGAAAAGGAGGTAGATGATCTCTGACCTTATCCTGATTTCTCTGGACAATCTGTGTGTCCCTTCTAGGGCTCCTCATCTTGGCAGGTGTAGGCAGGACATCTAGCAATATGCAGTCTTGGCATGAATACCACACTGGCTATGCAGGCCGATCATGTGGAGGTATTTGGTGCCTCTTCCTGGTAAACTCAAAGCAGTTCCCAGGCATACAAGCTCAAAGTATTAGGGCTTGTTATACAGCAGAGCTAACAGCTTAGCAATGCATAATGCTGCAGAAGGCAATGGTAGAGTCACTGCCAGAGTCAGAGAACAATGACAGCAGACAGTGGNCTCCTTTCTGCTTATGGCAGAAGGCAATTGGTGAATACAAGAAGTTTTAAGTATTTACTCACAAAATATTATGGGACAGTATCCAAAGCATGTGGCAGGGTTGCTGTGGTCTGAAAGCTGTTAGAGGTTTTGGAGTTTCCCCAAGCTTCTGGGTGTAGGGAAAAGGAGGCAGACAATCTCTGACCTGGTTCTGACTCTCTGGATGATCTGTGTTATCCCCAGGGCTTCCATCTTGGCAGGAAGCTTTCAGGTGCAGGCAGGATGTCTTGTGATGTGCGGTCTCAGCACAGATGTCACACTGGCTATGCAGGCCGATCATGCAGAGGCATTCAGAGCCTGATCCTGGTTGCTGAAGTTCCACACAGCTCAGGATATAAGGCAATAAGCAAGCACGGATGCAATGGCAGAGAGCAGATACAATGGTGGAGCACACGTATAACAGCAGAGCACACGTTGTGCTCCCTGCTCATCTCCTTTTATACAGCCCAAGACTAATGGACCTTTGGACACAGAATAGCCAATCAGAATGGCAGCTATCCAAGCCTGACCATATTAGGTGAAACCATAGGCTTGCTTTACCCAAATTTGGGCAGCACACAGGCCTTGCACAAGGCAACCGTGTGTACCTTGTTTACCGCAGGATTCAAAACAAGTCTGGACAGGCCACAGTTCCCAGACTCAGTGGCTACAGGTTCTTTTGTCTTATTTCCCGCAGTTGCTTCTCCCTAGAACAAAAGGAGGGAGAGCAGAAAAACATGCCTGGGCAAGCCAGGACATGTATAAGCCTATTTCAGCCTGCTTAGGCCTACCACAACACTCAGGCCTACCATGACAACTACCTAAAACCTTGCTGTGCTCAAAATGTCCTGCTTTGTGAGCATAACATGAACTAACAGGTGGTGCTTTGGCTTCTAGGGCAGAGAAGCCTCAAGTTGGTCAGTGCCACTGTTTCAGCACAGCTTCACTCTGACTTACTGCTCAGGCTGCACAAAACTAAACTGCCTCAACCTAGATCTGTGCCTGATCTTATAGTCAGCATATTCAATTAAACTGCACTGGGATATGGACTCTCTCCCATCCAACTAGCTTAGGTATTTCTGTGTTGCTGAACTAAATGTAACTGTTTGTCAGAAATTAAATCTTGTTTTCTCTGCTGTATTCTTTATGTAATGATACTATAGAGGAAAAACAAATATGCATACTCCAGGCTTTTTGCTTCCTCAAAAACACCATGGTTTCCTATACTTGAATAGTAATTAACCAGGGGAATTATTACCAAGAGATTTAGTGTTAGTGGGCATGTTAAAGTTAAGACAGGTTTACATGATTTTTGCTTAAAGACATAGCTAAGCTTAAACAAAAATTCAATCAGGGAAATCCTACAGGAGCAAAAAACATTGAGCAATAAACCCAGACTCTGCAGTTTTACAAATCTGTGAAACTCCCTTGGTTTGGACCATTCTGAGATGACATGCCTAGGACTGTGTGTGATCAGCAGGCAGTACCCTCCAAACTATGAACAATGCTGGTGTTTCCTAGGCCCTGATTCCAGGTTGCTCTAAAAGCAGCTATTGTCTGTCATGAAGGAAAGAGTTACTATGGCAGATACTAAAAGATGATGTTCATTAACATATCTTTAATAGGGGGATCAATAAGTCATCTACACATTGCAAATGTCCCACAAGAACTCTTTTCCAGCTACTGATATTCTGGGGGGGGGGGATGGCAAAAATAATAATAAAATAGCTGGTTTTAAACTCCAGCACTTAGAACCAACATCTTCTTAAAGCAACTGAACAAGAAGACATGAAAAAGAAAACCCATACTCTGACATTAAAATATTTCTCCTTGACAAGTGCTTTCTTATTTGCCCCAAAGAAGAAAAATACATAGGATTTTTTTTTTTCACTCATCTTGATGTGTTGGTAAGACTACAAATGTGACGTAAAGCAATGCTGCAGGTTAAAGACTGAGGTTATTTGTGTCAAAAATGCTTTGGTTTTGCGCTGCTGTGTTGAAAACCAAACAAGTTTTAAGGAGCACCTTTCCCCTGTGGAGATTTGATTTGTTTCTTGATGTTCTGGGTCATGGAGCAAAGGCATCAGGAGGTCAAAAAAAAACAAAACAAAACAACAAAACCCAACCCCAAAATCAATCATGCTCAAAAGGAGGCAAAAAAAGAAAACAATACTTGCAGTATTAGAGTCTTGATGCCTTCTAATCTGTGTATATCAAGTGTTCAATGCACACAACAAATGCTTAGAAGGAAATTGTCATTTGTAAACAGAGATAAGAAGCTCAGAGGACAGTTTGCAAGCAATGTATGCAAATTCTTATTGCATGCCCAGAAACATAAGTAACTATCTTTTCATAAAATACATAATTAAATTGGAAAATATGCTATTTGAGGGTTTTCTCATGCCTGCTTTCTATAGTCCTGCTGCTTGGCTTCATCTATAGGTGATAGAAGTAGATTTGTTTCCATCAGTCATTGAGAAGCTATGCCATTTCATACCAAAAATGTGTCTAATTTAGTTATACGTTGGTGCATCATAGTTTCCTCCTTTAAATGCTGTGCTATGAAAATAAATTAGTCTGATAGCAAATGGCAACTCCTAGTCTCAAACTCTTGTTCCTCATATGGAGCAGACAGAGAGCTCTTGGTCTCCTGCTATGTTTTTCTCCATTCAGTGGGACCTTTTGGGCCTCTTTCAGTGCAGTAGCACAGCAGACTCTATGAAAGGAATGATACAATCTCAGAACAGAGTTATGGGAAGCTTTATTGGTGTTGGTGTTTCTGAACACAGTATGAAGAAAATGACCATCTCAAATGCTGACAAAAATCCACAGGATAATGCCAAATTTAACAAGCTTTTCCTGTGTCATGGGCTTATCCATGGCTACATGCTTTGACGTGCTACATCAAGATCTCATACACAGACACTGATGCTTTCTCCAGCATGGATTCTTCCTTGGGCTGGAATGACTTCAGAGGTATACAAGCTGCAGCATGATAAAACATGGCCACAGATGCTTCAGGATGTGCCTACTCTGGCACAGACTTATCCAGAGATACAGATACTTTAGGAATTGTAGTTCCCATGTGGACTCATCCACAGGTTACAGTTCCTTTGAGTCAAGTTTGAGCCTGTCCAGTGGCACAGAAACAGCAGCACTGCATTGGCCATCTGGCATACCAGGCATATCTTCATTGCTGTTATCCAAAATGTTCCCAGGCACAGCAGAGTAAGATGATAAGAAATCAGTCACTACCGAGCATTGGACTCTTCTATACAGTAAGGCAAGCAAGCCCTACAGCAAGCACAACAGCTTGCTGATTGCTAAAGCGCACTAACAGCTAAAAATTCCATCTACCACATTTCCATCAGATCTGTCATTTTCTTGAGCTCTCTGAGCCCCACATTGAGCTCCAAAAGAAATTGCCATGGTTTAGCCCCTGTTGACAACTAAGCTCCACATAGCTGCTCACTCTTGTTTGCTGCAGTAGGATGGGGGAGAGGATGGGAAGCATGCAAGTAAGAAAACTCATGGGTTAAGATACAAACAGCTCAGTATGTAAAGCACAACCTGCACATGCAACCAAAACAAAATAAAGAACTCATGCACCATTTGCCATCAGCAGGCAGGGGTTCAGCCATCTCTAGAAAAGCAGGGCTGCATCATGTGCAGTGATTACCTGAGAAGATAGATGACATCATTCCAGACATTCCTCCTTTCTTCTACTTCCCCAATTTTCTATGCTGAGCATGAAATCATGATATGGAATATCCCTGTTTGGCTAGTTGGCTTCCCTGTTTTCCAATTCCTTGTGCATCCGTAGCCTACTCACTGGTGAGGTGGCATAAGAAAAGGCCTTTATGCTGTGTAATCACTGACTAGCAATAAGAAAAGCAACTCTGTATTATCAATACTCTTTCCAGCACCAAAAACATAGCCTCATGCTAGCTACTATAAAGAAAATTAACTCTATTCCATCAAAGACACATCCTGTTGGCAGGCTGCAGATCTCAGTCTAATCTTTCTACTGGTCATAGGGAATATGGACTTGCATCACCCATAATGTGCCTGAATCTTTAATATTGGGCTTTGCACCATGGAGGTACCCCACTCAGTATCTGCACACAGTAGTATGTTCTCAGCCAGAACAGAGCAATGACCCTTCCTAATTTTTCAATTCAATTTTGTCACTTTTGAGCAGGATAACTGCTCATGAAAAAGATCAGAATGAACAGGGGCTATAAACCCTTGACAGTTACATCTGGGCAGTGTAGGGTTACAATAAGTGGAGTGTGAAGGAAAGATGTGCCATTGGGACAACTTCATTATGGACTAAATAGTTGAAGTGTTTGCTGCTGGAAGTAGATGGCTTCGAGCTTGGAAACAGCATTGATTAACATTCTGGGCAGCTCATGCTGCCAAGGAGAAAGACAGATAATTTCACCTTGAGCCTCTGAGTATTTTTGCTTTTCTGATTATTCTTCCACAGGGTCAGAAGGAAGTGGTAATATTACAGTGCTGTTAGAAGATTTTCAGTCCAATTAAAAGGCGAATCAGCAGCTATGTATTTCTTTAGCCTTGACAGTTGCAACCAGATATATTTATTTGCTATGTAAGCATAAGAAAATCCCAATTAAAAGAATCTATTATAGTTTGTTATACAATGGACTTATTATATATTTATTTTAGATGAATATCTATTTCGTGCTGACTTATCTAGCTGCTACTTGAGGAAATTACAGGAGAGTGAGAATAGTAATCCAATTTCTTATTTCTGCTCCCAAGATGAGTGCACAAGAAACGAAGATAACCCTGGATATTTAACAGTCACACTACCTGACATCATGCATCACAATGTCACTGTCCATTTCTTTCCCACATGGGCAGAAGAGAAAGCTTCAGTTTACCAAACATAATGGAACAAGGAAATCACTAATCTAAAAGCTATCTATCTATTCCATGTTAGTCACACTAGCATCTGCTAGAGCCAGCAGAGAAAGACCATCTCAGCCTGAGAAAGACATCTGAAACTGGAGGGATTTATCAGTCTCCCTACCAGATATAGAGGAAGCTTGGACAAGGGTTTCAGTTTAGATTAGATAGTCAAGGTCAGAGAGATGAATACTTGCCTGTTTGCTCTTTAGAGACAAGGACTTTCATTAGACACACCCACTGAACTTAGAGTAGTGGATGTCTGACTCTACCACAGCACAGACAGCAACATCAGTAATATTAATTGGAAACATCCCTAGTCCTTCATTGCAGTGAAATGAAAACTGCAATGTAACTGGCACCATTTCACCTCTCTGAAACACAGTGACTTTAGCATAGAAATTCTGCAACCATTTAGCTGTACAGGGGAGCTGCTGGTGAAATGATAGCAAGTCAGAACTCTTCACTTGCCTAAAGCTGAAATGGAAAGAGATGGAGAGTGAAATAACACATGAAGAAGAGGCTAGGTCAAACTGAAAACTCACGTTGAAAATCATCTGAGCAACCCTTTTTGTTTAGTCAAAACTGGTTGAA
This sequence comes from Ramphastos sulfuratus, assembly GCA_013399055.1. Classification (NCBI taxonomy): domain Eukaryota; kingdom Metazoa; phylum Chordata; class Aves; order Piciformes; family Ramphastidae; genus Ramphastos; species Ramphastos sulfuratus. The sequence goes on from WBNM01019592.1 coordinate 85,081, forward strand.
ACAAGAGTAAACAAAACAACAGTGTGATTACACAAGGTTGGAATCTATAATACAGTTATTAGACCTTCCACATAATGGAACAAATTATGGTTGAGATGTTCATAAATCAATTTTATTCCATTAATTCCTGGGGCTACTCCTGAAGAAAACAATTCTTATATTTATGTGTGCTTTGTGTCCTTAAGATGTGATGAGGGCAAAAGAAGCAGACCCAAATTATAAATGCCAAACCAAGCCCTGGAAGCCTCTCAGGTCTATAACATCGGGCCTCTTTCCTCTTTCAAGCAGGAAGAATCTGTTCAGAACACCACAATGGAACTGGTATGATGCCCCTGAGCAGATCTCAAGAACACGGCCAGGTTGTAAGGTATATTAAGAATGAAGTAAGAGCAGATTATATGTTTCATAACATTTTTAGAACTTAAAGATCTCCTTCCTTGCCTTTGTCCTCTCCATCCACTGTCACACAGCATTTTATACAGTACCAGCTGTGGAACATGATCACTGGCTGTTCAGTTTGGTTAAATGCAAAAAGTCAACACTGCTTTTGTGAGGCTGCGATATTGGGATTCTATCTTGGCCTGGCACTGAGGCATCTAAATGTCCAAGATATTTAAAAAAAGAAAAATGAAGATGACTGAAAGCATGAGACAATATATAATCTGAGAGTTGCTGCAGGGATACTCATAAGGTTGCTCGTCCAACTACTAACCATGGCTACTTTGAGCTTGTCATTCAAAATCTGTCCTACATGTTAGGGACATATTTCAGTAGCTCCCGACTGATGGTGAATGTTCTCAACAAAAGCAGAATGTTTTCAATAAATGATGATGGTGGGAATCAAAAGCTGTTTGGAGTGAATGATGCCTCAGGCCCTTCTGGGTCTTCCTCAGGCATGGATTTTCACTGGGAGTAAAGATGGTCTGAAAGCCATGTGGAAGTTGTAACCATCTCCTGCACGCACAATGAGCTTAGAATTCCTGTCAATTGTTTCCCTGGCTTGATATTGAAGCAATAATGTCAATGCCTTTAATTGGTTTGTAAGTCCAGGGGGCTCTTGGTATGCAAGAAATACCTTGAGGACATGAATATTGATTTATCACAAGAAGTAAGTAACAAAATGAAACAAAACTATTGAGAACTGAAATTTACCAAGTGGTTGCAGCCATCTCCACTGCTGATACCAGGTTATGGCCTTCAGTAACATTCTACATTTCAGAAAACTTCTAATGTGCACATCCATTGTCCTGCAACAAGTTAAGTTTCTCAACTATCTGCTTGTTACATCTGTCAATCATGTGTGAAAAGCAATGCCAGAAAGTAATTGACAATGCTCTATATCCATTAGCAGTGATAAGGATGAACTTTAAGGATCAGAGGACTTTTGTGACAGTAAACCATCCACAGCTTGGATCTCGACATATCCAGCCAGGCTAATTTTCATTAAGTCTTTCCCAGTAAAAGTAAAGGAGAAAACCCAAACAAAATATGAAGACAGTAATATTAAAATGTGAACTTCTGACAAGAACTAAAGCAACTCTCTACTTGCACACAGGATTTTTCCATAATCTTTTAGGGAGAGGGAAAGGTAGAAACATTGAAATAGAGGATGTAAGCCTCTATTTTCTGTGCTCTCTTGACTCCTGGTCTTATTCATAGAAAAACAAGCTGGCTCTGTACTTATATGAAGAGTTTTGCATCCAGAGGTTTGAGCCTTTTTAAATCTCTTGTCACGCTGGCAAAACTGTACTTCAGTGGGAAGGGATTTTTAGAAAAACCCTTTGGCCAGGCCAGGGAAAGGAATAACTTAATGTTGAATCTTCCCTATGTTTATTTATGTCTGAGCCACTGGGAACAACTTGACTTCACAGGAAGGGGAGACAAGGTGCATATTCTAAAACATTTTTTTTACCCATACAAATGCTAACACGGCTTTTATCAGCAACTACACATAAAGCCATCTCAACAAATGGATGACAATTTCCATTGGAAACAAGCATGATTAAAATCAGTAGTCATTCTTTATTTAAATCTGTGAGACTATTTCCCAATACAATTCTTCCCTTATTTTGTAAGGAAGAAGGAATAATTTTTTAGTAGTCGTAATAATAAAAACATGCAGGTGGAGAGGTAGGGAGTTAGGGAAAAGAGCCTGAGACCCCCAAGATGTGGACCACTAGACTAAGATGGTGCATGCCCACATTTCAGCTGCCTCCAAATAAAGTTTAGGCATGCTGGAGATCAGGGCTGCAGTTGTGATAGACAAGCAAGATGGTATACCAACTGCTGACAGCTGGGTTGGCGTTATTGCTTTAGAGTCTTCAAATTCAGAGTAATGCATCCTTACAGTCACCAGGTTTCCTGTGTTATTAAAAGAAGAGAAGCATCTTATTCCCCATCCTTCCAATAAACCTGCCCATACAGCCTCTGCAATGACAGTTTACAGGCTGGGATCAGTTTGGTTCATGTGGTGACCTCTCTGAGAACTTGCACTGGCTCACTCAGAACTGATTGCAGCACTTCTCAGCAGGGTGACACAGGGTTTATACTAACCCCTATTTTTCCAGTGTCTTCACAATTCCATGCAACTGAGACTAAATTAAAATTTACTATCAAATAGAAATTACTTTACCCTATCTACATCTAGGAAATGATGCGGTTAAAACAGTAGCCAGAAATTGTTTCAGATATAGATGCACTGTAGATTTTAACAGTAGTTTCAGCACCAGCTACTGGCTTCAGCTTTTTTTTTGCTCATTAGTTATCTTATTGTCATCAGGCATTAGTTTCCTGATCTTTCTATCTGTAGGAGAAAAAAAAATGTAGAAGAAAGGCTCTAATCTGAAAAAAAGTCTTAAATAATGGGTTTCTTAGCACTGACACAACACACTTAAAGTTTAATTAATATTGGATATGTGTCCCCAGAAATCTTGCATGCAATATTTTAAATACATACATATAAATAAGTAATTTTTTTTTCTCAGCTAAGGGCAAAGCTCTCATTTACCTAAATTGATGCTATTGATTTATGGATGATGTTTGTGTCTTTATGTATTACATCAGCTTGGCTTTTCTCACTACATTTACTGGATTGCCTTGGAAGGCAATATACTTTGTTCAAAATGTGTTAAAAGCAACAGCAACGCTGGTAAAACATGCATCATCATTCAGTCTTCTCACTATTTAAAACAATACCACTGTTTTAGATGCTCATGCAATCTAAATCAGATACACAGACAAGTCCAGAAATAATGATGTGGATGGAAAGATCAAACAAATGGCAAATCCAAGCATGTTTGTGGCTTGGACAAAAATCTGGCCCCAGATTTCATGGAAAGGTTAGCAAAATGTCAAGCTGTCACATCTTATTAACAGTAATAATAACAACACTTCACGTTTGAACACAAATACCATCTGTGTATCCTAAAGCTTCCAGCAAATATTAGTACACCAGCCCCAGAAAGACAATGTTTTCTTTTACAGAGAGGGAGAAACTGAAGCTACGGGAGCTTCCAAACTCCAGACAGTATCCAGAGGTGAGAACAGATAGGTGAGAAAAGGGAAATGTTACAAGGGAATGGATTGGAGTTTCCAAGGCACCATCAAGTGTGACTGAGGAAGGCTGTCTTACCATTTTGATGTGGTTTATTTCTAAATTAGATCCAGATGTGGTGTAAATCAGTGCTAAATGTAATGGCACTATGCTAATATGTACAGTCCAGACCACTTGTGCTGTAAATATTAGAGAATCACAGAATAATAGACTTTGGAAGGGACGCCCAGAGCTCATTGAGTCCGACCACCTTGCCAAAGTAGGATACCCTAGGGTAGTTTGTACTGGAATGCATCCAGGCAGGTTTGGAAAGTCTCCAGAGAAGGAAAATCCACAACCTCTTTGGGCAGCTTGTTTCAATGCTCTGTCACCCTCACAGTAAAGAAGTTTCTCCTCATGTTGAGGTGAAACCTTATAGGTTCAAGTTTGTAGCCATTGCTCCTTGTTTTTTTTTGCTGAGGACCACCAAAAAGAGATTGCCCCCCTCCACTTGACGCCCATCTCTCAGATATTTATAGATGTTCATGAGATCTCCTCTCAGACTTCTCAACAGCCCCAGGTCTCTCAGTGTCTCTTCATAAGGGGGATAATGAACTCCCCCATTCATCCCCATGGCTCTCTTTTGGACTCTCTCCAGCAGGCCCCCATATCTCAGAGAGAGATTAATAACAGATTGATGTAATGAGGTTGGTTGGTTTTTTTATCTGCTTCATACTATCCAAATGCTGCAGATGTCCTTTGCTTTTTAAAAAAAAAGGCACAACCAAAAGCAAATCCAGCAATAACTTTCACTAACTTGACTCTAATTGAACTGTCGTGTGTGTAACCATTCTAGAGAAATGGTGATTCCCACAATCAGCTGAAAGGAAGGAGGCTGCAGGAGAAATAAGCCAGAGACACAGATAAGAAGATTTTATTCAGCTTTATTTGACAAGTTTTATTACACTGAGAAAACATAACGTATCTAATCTCCTTGCAGTTGTTGCCTTTATTACTTAAATCCTATTAGATATAAAATTGTTTCTATTTGTCAATGGCATGATATCCTCTTTTATTATTATTATTATCATCATCAGAGTCTTGCAAGAATGCCCATGAACATAATTTCTGGTCCATCTTCTTACTAATACTTGAGGATGTGCTGTGATGTTTCCTGTTTAAATGGCCTGCTTTTCCAAGAGTCCTGGAGAGTTGTGTGTGTTGTTAGCACACACAGAGTGCCACTAAATAAAGCTCAGCAAGTAATGAAAACCTCTGAAAACAGTATAGCTAATGATTTCTATTACAGGTGCTAAAATTCCAAGCATATTGGACTCAGCTCTATGCTTACCCATATGAAGAACTTGAAGTAAAGCCTTTGATCACTGTACAGAGGTTTTTCAATTTGGCACTTGTAAAACATGACTTTTCCATTTTTCACAGAAGAATGAAGGACATTCTTTTTCCATCAGGAATTCCCATGATTGCAAATCGACACTCTTGCTGCACTGCCTCTTTATTTCCTTGTCCCTAGCATAACCTATCCTATGACTCATCAGGCCCTGACTTAGCATGATGCAAAGGATGTCCCCATTGAAATGTCCAGCTGGAAGTGAAATCTGGTGGCTCGCGGCCAGCCATGACATCATATCACCTGGTGGCTCTTCCTATGACTCATTCACACTTCATTTCCACATGGACACCATTTAATTATTGAGGTGAAAGATTTTAGTTTCTGGGAAGCAGATTTTTAACTTGACTGTAAATGAACATTGTAACATGGCAATATCAAAACTCAGTTACTGCTGGTTTTAACAGATGTTTTTTGATCAGACATTCTTGCAACACCAGCACTTTTGGTCAGAAAACGGGTGAAAGAAACAATTAAGCAAAGGTGTCTTGCCCACAAAACTCCAGCAGAGCAGAATACACCATTAGCATTCTCCAGATGCCTGCTCTTGACTGCACTGGGATCTTCATATTCATTCCATTAAAAAGGGCACTTTCATGCTGAAGAAAATTAGTATTTGAGACTCTCAGTGCCATAAAAGTTTAACAAATGAGTAAGACACTGATTCTGGATGCATAACAATAAGGAGGGGGAGTTGTTTTCTCTTTTGCCTATTGTTTTTTATTGTTATTGCAATCTCTCTTTCTCTCTTTTTATTAGTTTAATTTTCTTTTGTGTAATTTTGTTTTTATGGAGCAGATTTGTTCCTGCTGTATCTTTGGTAGAATTTCAGGAGAGGCATCCTTTTGTGTCTTCAAGAAATAAAGAAAACATTAATACCTTTCTCAAAGCTTTCATATTTAGATGCTAAGTGCAATTTTTCTGTAACTTCTCTTTATTGACTATAATTGTCATGGCCAAGAAATGGCTTATGAACAGTTCATGACCTGCTTGTTTATCAAATGTGTGGATTTTCTGAATGCATATTGAGAACAAGAAGAATTTCTTCAAGTATATTAGTGAGAAAAGGAGAACTAGGGAGAATGTGGGACCCTTATGGAAGAAAAATGGAGAGCTGCTGACAAAGGATATGGACAAGGCTGAGGTGCTCAATGACTTCTTTGCCTCAGTCTTCAGCAGCAAGGGCTCCAACCACAATGTCAGAGTTCCAAAGGGTAAAAGTAAGGACTGGGAACAGGCAAATCTGCCTACTATAGTAGAGGATCATGTTCATGAGCTCCTAAGGAATCTGAACGTGCACAAGTCCATGGGGCCTGATGAGATCCACCCACGGGTCCTGAGGGAACTGGCAGATGAAGTTACTAAAACCTCTGTCCATCATATTTGAAAGGTCATGGCAGACTGGTGAAGTTCCTGCTGACTGGAGAAGGGCAAACATAACACCCATCTTCAAGAAGGGAAAAAAGGATGACCCTGGGAACTACAGACTAGTCAGTCTCACCTCTGTGCCTGGCAAGATCATGGAGCAGATCCTCCTGAAAGCTCTGCTAAGGCAAAACCTGTACTAGTGGGAGGTGTCCCTGCCTATGACAGGGGGTTGGAACTAGATGATCCTTGAGATCTATGATTCTATGATTTTAGCATGCTGAGATGTGAAAGGCATTGATTTTGGACAGAATATGTACAGAAATTAAGCAAAAAATCCAGAATCTGAGAGTTGCTCTCTCCAGCAGGAGTAAGACACTGCATGGCTTCCGGTCTCTAGTAACTTGTTCCTACAGGAGGCAAAAACTGCATGATGTACACCATCTTACAAAGGAACTCTGTCAAGCCAGTGACCAACATACTGGAAGGTTGGGCAGCACTCCAAGGTGGACAGCATTGAATTGGGAAGCTGGATGAGTTCACAGACATTAGTCTAAATACACTTGAAAACAGCTGTACCTTCTATGAAAGAAAAGTCAGAATCATGGGAGGTAAAGATGTGTTTTGGAGAAGTGAAGGTAACTCACAAAAAAGTGAGAAAGTGAAAAAGAAAAAAAGCAGTGATAAAAAAAGTGGGATATAAAAAAGAAGTGTGAGGTAAGTATCAGCCAAATGGAGACTTCCTTGTTGTGACACCTGGCCCTCCACAAAACTGAAACTATTTCAAAGCATCCAGGTAAATACAAGAGAAGTATGTCTCATATCTTAAGACTCATGTTTTATTCACGTCTTTTAGTGACCTATTGGGTAATTTTTTTTTTTTCCTGGCTGTATTTCTGAGAGCCACCTGTAATTTAGCTTTGGACAGAGAAAGTCCAAGGACTCAGTACAGAAAATAACAATAATGCAGACACAACCAGAACTGTCAAAGGAGGTAAATCTCCTCAAAGCACATAGAACAAGTTTACTGAAAAAAACTTGTACATCTAAAACTACACTTGGAAGGTTTCTTAATTTCTAAGACTTGTGCTATAATATAATACTATTTAACAATCTAACAGCATCTGATCTCATTAGGAATTCCATCCATTCACAGGAGAGCTTTTTAATGAGCCACAACCACAGAGGCTGTTGCATGTGCTGCATTCCATATATAAGGAAAGCTAATGGAATGTGTGAAAGTCTGCCTTTTGGGGATCTCCAAGTGAACCCCATCAGACTTTGGTTCACGTAGTGACATTTGGGAACTTTCAGGGTCAGAAACTGGGGTACCCCTTGTAATGGTTTAGTACAGGGGCTAAACTCTGTGCTCTCCCAACACGAAAGCAAGGGAAAAGGTAACACACAAAACTCAGAGTTGAAATAGTGATAAAAGTTTCATATAACATAAGATATCATAATCACAATGCATAATTACCTTAGCTAATAATCTAATTAATCTAATTATGCTTAATCTATTTGCAGAAGAACCGCAGTGAAATACAGGAAAAACAGCAGCATAATACATAAAACAAAACCCAGCCACTACCCCAGTCCTACCTTTCTACCACCATGCCTGCAGAAAAAAAGCTAACACCCATGAACCTGGAACCCAGAAGCAGCAACCGGAACAGGAAGCCTTTCATGTTGCTATCTAAACTTCAAGCCCCATAATACTTTGCTCCAGTTAGCACTTTCACTTTTGAAGGTGGCATGACTGCTACATCCTATGAATAACAGTTGCAGGTTCAACTCAATCTATGAAACCCCTAAAGCAGAAGATAACCATCACCTTTGCCACAAAACCATCTGGCACAGCAAGAAGTAAGGCCCCTTCACCTAGAAGGTGTCCCATCACTGCAATCTGAGGGAAGGAAAGACATCTAACACCCAGCAACAAATTCAACAGGACGTGAGATTAAAGTGGTTGTGTGCCGAAGGGAGAACGATGACTCCATAATGCAATAGTCAGAACACAGCATATAGGAGGTATCAAAGATAACTGAGTCACACAGGCATTTTCTGAATTGTTTTGGCTTATTTATATCTCCTTTTGTAAATCCAGAAAAACTCAATGTGAAGTACATTCACAATTTCCACCAGCAACCGATATGTTTAGTGTTGGGCCAGTGCCTATTCTGTTTAGAAACCTCAGTGAGTGAAGTCAGATAAACTCCACCTCCATGGAGGGAGCACCCACAGGTTTCCCAGGGAGGTTGTGGCTGCTCCCTTCCTGGAGGTGTTCAAGGCCAGGTTGGACGAGGTCTTGAGTGACCTGTACTCGTGGGAGGTGTTCCTGTCTATGGCAGGGAGTTGGAACTAGCTGATCCTTGAGGTCCCTTCCAACCTTACCATTCTATGATTCTATGATAAATTAACCCACTCACAATGACAGTGCTCCTTATGAGTGGTTGCTACAACCAGACAGGGTGGAGTGTTGAGGCCTGAGGCTATCAACTCATTATAAACAGAAGACAGACTTTCTTCTATAAAAACTTCAATGGCTCAGTTTTGCTGGCTTTTTTGTGCTTGGGTGCACATAATGGAAATAGTTTCCAATTAATAAGTGATGAGCTTTTATTAGACTCTTCAACATTACAATTGTGGTTTTTGAGCATGGCTGAAATTTAATCGTATAAATAACTCTACCCTCTATAGGTGAATTTTGTAATAATATGATGCCACAATATAGGATACAGGAAGAAGAAAACATCCAGGAGTCTTCTGAGATAATGAAGAAGCATAGCAGGATTAATTTTGTCAGTTTTATGTAAATGATTGAAACATATTGCTTATTAGGAGCAAACATAAACAAATGTATCTATTGGTTGCATAATAAACTCCCCTACATCTATGATTTGATGTTTGAGGCATTGCACTCAGAACAAGTGTATCATTCACATTTTCAGAGTCTTAAAAAATAAGTAAACAATACTCCAAGGACACAACATAGTGTCAGCCATCTGTAACTGGGACATTAAATAATTACATGGTACTTAACACAGACAAAATGCAGTCCTAGCATTAACCAACAAATCTTCATAACCCTCCTCTGAGACAGGAACTCTATATCCATTTGCAGACAGAAAACTAAAAAGATGGCAGATTCTTCATTGTTGTGTAATAACTATGACCAAATGATTATGTTGCCAATCATTCATTGCAGCTTGCTTACACAAAGCATACTACAAGAATTAGAAATGGTTCATGTGGAAAAAAAAACCCAAAACTTAAAAAACTTCACTTCTGAACAACAAAATGCTTTTCTCCTAGCTCTGGATTTAGGCTAAAAAAAAAAACAAAACCAAAACAAAAACAACAAATCAATGAATCTGCATGAAAGGAACCTATGATTTCAGTGATCCTATTATGCCCCTGGAATGATGATGTGATTTTACAGAAATTAGAGTGCTGCTTCTGAAATGAACCAAATTAATTGAGTAAGATTTAATGGCAAATAATTTTGCTCATCTCTGGAGGATTTGCAAAACTAACAGGTAACATTTATTTATACAGAAGCAAGAGAGAAAGACTAGAGCCAACTCCAGCACAGATGGCTTACTCTGTTCATAAGAGTATTTCTGAGTAGTGGTTTCCATTAAAATTATATCTAACAATGAGCATCTCTATACAGACATTACTAAAGGGAGTCATTTCTATATTAATATGAGTTTTGGATACCAAAAGACTCTTCAAAAGTGTCCTCTGTGCTGAGGAGAATATTTAATCTTTCCTGTTTAGGTTATGACAGCATATTCAAGACTGGCATAAACTTGTGCTTTGCATTCAAATAAGTGATAGGGTGGATTAAAATTATTATGAAGCCTAATCTAAATCAGTAGACCTGCTGAAGAAGATCATTTTACTGTACCTGGTTGTAAATTTCTGCTTTTTCCTTGGTCCAGCCCTTGCAATGCCATGAGAGGACTCACAGTACTCCAGAGAGTGCAGATTTTTATCTCAAGTTAGTCTTCAGCAAGAGCAGCCAAAGCCGTGAATCACACCAGAGATCTACACTAGCTTTGCATACGGTGAAAAGAGGAAGAGGCTATGAATAGCCTGGGATGAAAGGAGAAGCAACAGCACCCTTTTCAAGAACAGCCCGGCTTATAACATAAAATCCAACGTAAAACTGCAGCTATTGTGTCTGCCCACCAAATAAACAAAACAATACAGGCAAAGGCAGCAGGAAAATAAAATGGTCAACAGTAAAACATCAGCTCAGTGATAGCTAAGAAAACTGTATCTCTCAGCTCTATAACTCACTTCTAATAAGCAGTCTGTCTGAAGTAATTGGATATTAGATGATATTTGATTAGTCTCCAGTCAATCAAAACCGTGGGCAGTTTCACTATTTTTTCAGCCAAAAGGTGTTGTGGAGCTGTTATGTAAAATATACATGGTAATATTATGAGCTCATTTAGAAAAAGATAAAGAATTTGGCTAAGGCTCAAAAGCATTCTTTTGTGGTTTAGAAGTTTGTTAAACAAAAGAGGACTTTCTGGAAAACCACTGGGCTGTTTAATCTTTATTATTTAAGCAGTAGTCAAGGGATTTCTTATCACTCAGTTTGACAATTGCACCACTCAGGTTTTGTTCCTGCTTTTTTTATATATATATATATATATACACACACACACATACATATACATACACATGTATGTATGTATATATGTCGAGGTGCCTACATACACATAAATAACACATAATATATACTTAACAAGTATTTTTTAACCTTAAAAAATATTTTCCAATTTATTATTGTTATCATTATTATTTTAAATGTCTTCCTTACAGAAAGCTTGGCCTTTATATCAGACTTCTCTGCTTCCCAGTGGGTTGTGGCTGAATTTATCCAACGTTATAAGCTCCTGTACGCTTTATTTTCCAGCTAAGCACTTTCATCAACATGTCAGCAAGTGATTTTAACACTTGGAATGCTGGAATAAATTACTGATGCTTTAACTAACTTGTATATCGAGGACACTAGTTCTAAAAGGACAACGAGCAAAAATATACAGACCCAGATTGTTCTACCAGTTTTCAATGATGAGAACTAGGCTGACGTTTATTGTAACAGCATATGCAGCTACATTGACTTGGTTTGTGTGCACACTGGGGCAACGTGACAGTTTGAGGTATATCATAGAACTGCTTTTGTTGGCAGAGTTCATCAAGTCCAACTGTCAACTGAAGAGCATCATGGTAAAAATACCATGTCCCAAAGTGCCATGCCCACAAACGTCTTGAACATCTCCAAAGACAACAACTCTATCATCTCCCTGGACAACTTCTTTCAATGCCTGACTACTCTTTCAGTAAAGACATTTTCCCCTGTAGCCAATCTACTAAAGACATTTTTCCCTATATCCAATCTACGCTCCTTCCCTTGCACTCTACACACCACTTACAATCGATATTTTCCTTAGTACCACCACAGAATATCTTGATGGTTTCTTAGAGAAAATTTAGGTTTTATGACAAACTGTTAATTTCTTACTGATGGTAGCTTTTCAAATTTGTAACATGGAGTAACAAAATTTCAGTCACTTTGCCCAGACTCTTCCTTTATGAGGAAATTTTCACAAGCATGTTTTATTCATACAAGACAATATGAAGCAGGAAATGAAAGTGACTGAAATATGTTGATTCTCACTCAATAAACTATCTCTAAAACTTACAATACAAATCAAGCTAATTTTGTTTCATTCCTTCCATATTAACCCAATTGCTGTGTGCTTTTGAGAAGTAAGTAGCTAAACTTGTGGGGTTAGCAGGAAACAATCAGTCAAAATGAAGCCTGCATCCCTTTTATACACACGTGCATGCATTTAGGAAGCCTCTCTTTCTAGAAAGAAGTAGATGATCAACTAAGAAGTGGCCATGCCAGAAAGCAAGAAAAGAAAATAAAGCCATGACATGAGCTATGTGGTGAACACACACTGACAGAGAGTAATAAAAGAATGTTTCTTTCAGTGTGTGAAGTAATTATAGAGGGAGAATGAAAACTGGTTGGATACAGACTGACCTTCACTTGTGTTAAATAGGAGACTGGCAGCAACTTGTTTGCCTCCAAGATAGCCAGTTCAATAAGGCAGTAAAGTGGGGAGAGGGATTCTTATTCCACACCGCAAAAACAACTGTCTGTACTTGGATCCCAAGGGTAAATATTCAAGCTAGAGACAGAGCCTCCTGGATAGAACATATTAAAGAGCCCATCACCTCAGAGAAATTTCACTGATAGAAAATACACTACCCAGCAGAAAGCATCTGTATCTTTCCTTGCATGATATGACATTTTAGCAGCAAGTCTGTGATCAGTTTAAACTTCACAGAAAAAGACATTATTACATACACTTAACATTTTGGAGGAACTGCTGTAATCAGATGATCACTGCTCAGATTTCAGCTTTCTCTTTCCTGAAGTATTCAAAATAGCAACAATTCAGCAATCTCCAAACTATATCTCTCAGAAAGCATGAACCAGAATGATGATAAGGCCCCCAGTAAGTCCTTTCATTTGAAAGGTTCTGTCAGTGGCATAAGAAATACTTTGCTATTTTCTATCTTAGCTACTTGCAATCTAGATATGTTTGGGTGTAATTTTGCTTCAGACCCTGCAGCACATGTCAAGCAAATAGAATGTATTGGCTGTGAATAGTTCCTTTATGTTCACCTCTCCCTCTATTAACATTTAAATAATCTGGTATCCTTGCTGGGGTTGATGGAATCTTTCTAACTAATAACCAAAGAGAATTCTGAAAGCTTTCTTATTAGGTGGAGCAAGTCCCAATTATGCATACCTCATTGAATATCCTCATATACAGGTAAGTGCATTACCTAAGGGAGAAGTTCTGTCAAAAAGCAGCAGATTAGTGACAACCACCATCCACCGACATTGGTTCAGCCCTTAAATTCTCATGTCACCTCCTGAGGGCTGCTGTCTTGGATGTTTCTCCAGTCAAATATGTCCCAGTCCTGACCCTGCTTAGTTTGCTAAATCTGAGATCATTATTCAAGTACCATGGCTTCAGGCTTATTGTGACTATAAAATGTCTGCAGGGAAGAGGAGAACTAAAAAAAGGTCACTCACCGAACATCTTCTCTAGGTTGTTCTCAAGACAGATTTGCACACAAGCTTTCTTTGAATGTTGATCTTAATATTACAGCACAGCTGACTAGCAGTAAGAGGCTTGGGTAATGTAGATTAAAATTCATCTAGTTAGCAACTTTTAAATTAATTTTTTACCATATAATAGTAAACTTTCAAAGAATGAAGACTGCTCAGACCACCACCCCCAAAACTGTGTTTTGTTTCTAGATACTAGTTTTTGCAGGGATGAAAGAGATGGAGATTCTTCTTGAGGAAATTGTCTATTTTTTTCCCCAAAACCACATAAATGAATGATTTCCACATCAACTTTTATTGAGCATTTTTGCAACCTAAGTATACCTTGTATGAAGAAGCATTGAACTTGGCCTTCACTGTTCTTGTTTGTCCTTCATTGCTCCTTTTCTTCCCTCTTCTTGTTCCTCAAGGAAATCTGTTTCTGATGTGAGATGCAGCTATACAAGAGTGGGGTGAATTCTAGGGGTTGGTAGCACAAAGTCATTAAAACGCTGCACATGGGAAATTTGACTTCTCCAACTCTTTCAAGTTACCTGAACCCTTGAAGTGTAAGCTTCATGGAGTAGAATGACAGTCGTGCATTAGGTGTGCATGCCAAGAACAATGGTAGTGATGCTCGCAGCTGTGGGTGGTTTTGGAGCAGGAAAGAAGCTGATGCGTGGTGGGCACCTCTGGGGTACAAACTGAGCTGCAGTGAAGTGGGAGGTTGGAGCTAAATATGCAGTCTCCATTTCAGCACTGTGTAGGACTACACACTTGGCAAGAGAAGCTCAGACAGGAAAGAAGTGCTTGTTTCTAAAAAGAAGCACAGGATAAATTAATGTCAGGTACTACCAGAAGCCTTTATATGCAAATAGGGTGATATCCCAGTATTTCAGCTTGCTGGACATAAAACACTTTCACTGTCAGTGTGCAGTACCAGACAGTTCTTGTGGCTCCAAGGACACTTCAGTTCACAGATCCTCATACATCTTTTCCTGGGAGCTGACGTGTGTCTGTCATTCTCCCTTTCTTCCCGGCCAGAGGTCAGGACAAGCTACGCATTTGTCATGTCCATCACAGACCACTGCAGTTCACTATCTGGATCTGATTAACACAAACACGTGGTTGATCTCATCCATATATTAAGAACTTGCCTATCAACTCACAGCCTATCTCCTTTCATGGTTTCGTGTCTTGGTACCATGCTGCAAAACAATGAAAGGATCTGATCTCAACTGATTTAGCTGCATTTGAGTGTAGTCAAGGCTGCTGGGGTCCTTCAAGATGAAATGAATGAGGAAGCCTGGCACACTATATGAATGAGTTACAGGTGATGGATATCCAGGCTGAGATACTAAGGCACAGCAAATATTCTGAAGGAAGTGGACAGAAGACAGAATTTGTTTGCTTTCAGAAAACATTGCAAAATGCCCCTCGTGATAAAATGTTTCCTTCTTAGCACTGCAATTAAATTTAATCTCAAAATGATAATCCCTCCTTTGTCTTCCTCCTAGATCTCATTCTAACTAGGAAGAAAAATGAAACTACAAGGCAATAGCCGTGTTAACAGTTTACCTTGCTGAACATCTAGTGACTTCCATGATAGAGACTGACCAGATACAACACTAAAATGAATGTAAATGTTACAGAATAATCTGTTGCTGACTAAGTGAACTGATTACACAAGGACAATTCCTCATCACTCGCAGCATTTTCACAATGCTCCTTGCTTTCCACGCTGATGCAGCTGATGCCTGAGTACAGCACTGCCCTCTCCTGGGCATCACCTACCCTTCAGAGCCTTACGAACAGGAGTACCGGAGTTAAAAATGTGAATTCACACAAGTATGAATCCATCTTTTTACAGCAGATACTTTGTCCAGGCGTGAGCTGTACAACTCCTCCAACTCCTTCTCTACGCCCCTCCTCAATGTCAGTACCAGAAGTGCCTCGGAAGCAAAGTAAAAGAAAACTTCTGCAGTGCTCCTTGGTTACTTTTGCACCTCCTGGCCTTGAGACCCAAATCATCCTTCCCTGAGCTGAATGTCTTCACAGCCCGTGCATGTTTCTGGGAGAGTCCTGCTTCATCTCAGTGTGAAAGTGGCACAGACGCTTGTGGAAAGGTTCCTGGCAACCCTTCTGCAAACACACATCTTACTCAGCCAGTCACACTCATTGCAGCAGGCAGTGAAATGAAATCAATGACTGAATCATCACGCAGATCAAACAATTCTCACTCCACCCTCCTGCCCCCCACCCTCCAAAAAAAAAAAAATAAAATCAGATAACAGCTAGATGTAGAGAATTTAGGATCCCCCAGTGATTCCTGGTAAACAACTTATTGTTGGAAGAGGTCTTCTGTTTGAAATATATCCTCTCATCATCACCTGACTTTAACCTCTTTCTGCAGATTTCTGGGAAATATCTTTTAGTATAGCAAGATATTTTCAGCAATAATTCGCTACCTTTTGTACTAATCTGCTATCACATTATTTTGTGTTTTAAGATTTCTGGGTTCAGAAAGGAGAAGATCAAGAAAGGATAAGAGACATCAGAGATTGCCTGAAAAACAACCCAGCAGCTGTTCAATCAATGTGCGTTGTATACAAATGTAGGGGTTTATTCTTGGTTTTTCTTTCAAATTCTTAATTTTCATTCAGTTTTACTGTCAAATGACAAACAACAAGGAACAGCCACAACAGCCCACCTCCAGCTGTGATAATTAATAACCTGTCAAGATAGGGATCGGGCTGCCTTAGGAAATCTGATGTCTGGCTAGAGATAGTGAAAATACTGAAACATTAGAAAGATGGGAGCAAAAAAAAGTATGATTAAGAAGTTATACTTAATTAAAACAAACTCCTTCAATGTGTATGTATATTTAAACAGATTTAAAGCTTGTTCCAAGGAGTCCATTTTCAAATTAGAATGAAATCATTAGGGGAAGAGTTCTGTATAAATGTAAACTACTCATTTGATTTCCTATTCACTTATAAAGGTTGTTTGTAAAGTTCTTGTTCCTGCAAAATTAATTCTTATCAC
This sequence comes from Ramphastos sulfuratus, assembly GCA_013399055.1. Classification (NCBI taxonomy): domain Eukaryota; kingdom Metazoa; phylum Chordata; class Aves; order Piciformes; family Ramphastidae; genus Ramphastos; species Ramphastos sulfuratus. The sequence continues at coordinate 101,581 of WBNM01019592.1, forward strand.
TTACAACCCACATCCTCAGAAGTTTATAGAAAATCTTCCACTGATTTTGGCAGGCTTTGGATTTTGAATCAAACAAATTTTGTTCACTTGAATGTGGAATATTCATTTTAAAAGAGAGTAAATAGAGTTAATTCCAGAGTGCTGCTACAGTCTTATTTGAAGTCTAGACCCATTCCTTCAGCATTATGGGACATAAATCCCATGATCAAGTCACTATGACCTTCACACATGAGTAACCACAGATGCACAATAGTCTATTTGACAAACGCCATAATAACAAAAAATCTGGGTTTGTCTGGACAAACTTAGTTTTACCTTTAACCCATGCCTTGGGACCCAAGTATGTTGGTTTTACCCCTTGTTGTCACCAGTCCATCAAAAAGTCCTGATTCTAAAGTCTTCTTGCAGTGAAAGCTCAATACTACACCATCACTATCAAAACACTGAAAATCAATTTGGATGATGAGCTGAATTAGCCTATAAAACCATCAGATGTACAACTATAAAGCCAGAAAATGTGTAACTGCATTTTTCAGTACAAATGATGTGACATAAAGATGCAGTTTGTAGGTAGCCATTAAAGAAAAAACATACATATGAATCTTCATATATATCTATACAGAGAGATAGGTAAAGTGAAAAGCCTTTCCCGTTCACAAAAATGAAGTTGAAATACATCTGACATTTGAAATCTGTGTCACTTGACAGTTAAAGGCAGACACTCATGGGAAAAAGCAGCTTTTCAATTGTATATTGTAAACTCCCCAGCCCTCCAAGGAAATATGAGGAGAACACAGCGATTAATTGAAACTACCATGCAGCTTTGGCTAAGTAGGACATGATCAGCAAACTGGAACTTAGCCAAATCATCCTGGTCCACATTTTTGCTCCTCTCTGCCTTCATCCTCTCAAAGTGCCTGACCAAAATCTACCCCTATACAGCTGCAATGTTTAACTCAGCTTTTCATTTGACTGAAAAAAATTACATATGGAGAACACCTGTTAATTGACTGTGCTAATTTTAAAAGGGGGGAAAAAATCCAATTTAACTTTTTAACATCTTCCCATTAAGATGGTATTACAGGTTTTAATTAATATCTTGATTAATTACTATTATTCATAGTTCTATTCCAGTCACTGAGATTAGATCATCATTGTGATATAGCTATTCTGACACAGAAAAAAATTACTTGATAGGTATGATACTTCTCTCCCTAAGACAGATGTATTTCAGAGTTCAGCCAATCCAAACTACTGGCATGAATAAACTGGTGAGCATGGCAGTTCTTGTTTGCAGTTTGGAAGGTTGCAAATTTATCTTGATGACAACTGCAAATAACATGTCCAAGAGAGATTAACAAACAGAACTAAATGCAAACAATTAATAGCATTGTTTATTCAGGCAGTGATACCTGTGGTATGAACTTCGCCCAGTGGTGAGTCATTTGCAGCACTTGGCTTGTGAACAACTAGATGAAATATTAATTTTCATTAGAGCAAGTCCTCTGACTATAATCTTCATTTTTATGATAGAGCCACTATTCCTTATCTCAGCACAGCTATAGACAGGAAGAATCAGGGTCCTTTTCCTCCCAACCAGCTTACTCACACAAGCAGCATCCTAAATTTTCAAAGAATCCATGTAAGAGTCAGTGATGCAAGCAAGGACTGCAGACTTCAGTTCCTAAAGCTCTAATCCTATTGTCCTCATATATGGGAACATCCCATACCTCATCCTCCAGATTCCAGAACAGAGCTTTACTGTTGTTTTGTGCATTGCTAAACTTGGTACTGGGCCAGAAGGCAAACTCATAAATGGGGCTAGAGACTGCCTCAGGATAGTTCATGTGTCCCTGGATCCTTATGTGTGGTAGCTTGAGGGGTCCCATGTTTCCTTAACAAGACTACAGAGATGAAGTTCCATCCCAGGGGACAGATCTGGTTGTCCCCAGAAATCAAAATTTTGTTTTTCAATCCCATAACCCTGCTATCACTTTATAAGTGGGCAGTAAAGTCAACTCTTTCTCTTTTTTCTTCCTCTGGAGATCCTGAGGCGAGTCATTAAAACAAAGAGTTGGGGAATCCCGAGTTTGCTGCAGTGTCTGCGCATGGGATGCTTGTGAGGTAAGTGCCTCACCTTGCCATTTTCTTTCCCAGTGTGGCACTGTGCATGGCCTGCTGCCACAAGGGTATTAAGCAAGCAGAGAAGACTCAATTTCTTTCTGTCAGAGCTTTCCATGGTGCTGACAGTACTCAGCTGACATTTAAGTGGGAAAAGCTTGGCTTTGAAGTCTCGGAGGATCTGTGCCCTATTGCTTCTTGCTTCCTGGCTTTGTTCACATAAGCCAAGCTGAAATGTGCTGCCAGTCATATCAGAGGGTAAAAAATCCTCTACAGCATTAAGGCAGAGGACACTTATCCTGGTCTGCTCTCAGAGGACACAGAAGCACCAGATGCATCCCCGTGGGAAGGGAGGAAATGTTGACTCCTGATTTTGTTCCAGTGACTTTGAGAGGCTTATAGATAGGCTTCAGAATGTTAAAAAGACTTGGCAAACTTAGCCAAAAATCAAGCAACAAACAACCCCAAAATACATCAACACATAAAAATTACACATTGAAAAATGTTCTCAGTCACTATGTCAACTGTGCAATTAAACACACTGAACAACTCACCTGTTTTCATTATTCAATTCCTTTCCCCTAAAAGAAACAACAAAAAGGGAAAAAAAATAGAAAGAAACAGAAGAAATGCCTAATTTACTTAGAACACTTCTAAAACAGAGAGAGAAAGAACAATGGGAATTTAAAACTGTTACGAGCCATCATCCAGAGACTTCCAAAAGAGGTATTGGAAATTTTGCTGAATTGTTCACTGGAGATTCTGGAGTGGATCCAAAAGGAGGGTAATCTGCACACAAAGTCCTCCAACTGAAAGTTACAATCCAAAACACTTCCTATCCCAGAGGAATGTAATCCTCTCGAGGCTGCAGTTTGTGCAGCTCTTGGTCACAAGAGTTCCTCCCTTGACTAAATCTTCATCTGAGTAGTCCCAAACCACTGAAATGGCCCAGAAATTTCCCAGACTATATTTCCCTGGATTTCAATCATGTAGATGGAGGCCTTCTCTATTCTTATCACAGAAAGTTTAATGCACACTGACAGGATCAGGCCCTCATGAAATGTGGTACGAGGATATGTAAAACACGTGTTAGACCTCAAAAGATATATTCAATGCTCTTTTCATATCCCCTGTCTGGATTATTCACTTTTAGGATCCGTGGTTTTTCTAGCACATTTCCACCAGTACAATACTCAAAAGCTATCTTTTTTTAAATGACAGTGGAAGTTCAGGGTACATATATATATTTTCACAACTGAAACTGTGTAAAGAAGTAATGCATTTGAATGAGGATTTCATTGTTGCTTTCTTTAAAGGTGAACCCAATAGGATTCAAGATGAATCTATAGGTCTGGTGTTTTTTCACCTCAGAATGATTTTGCTATGATCATAGTTTTCTCTAATAGAATGTTGTTCCCTGTTCATTCCTTCCTTACCTAGAAAGAAAAATCCAGATAAACACTGGCTTAGAGCAATTGCTTCTGTGAAGCCTACAAATGGGAATAAAGAACAGAATGGAATTGTTTATGTACAGGATGACTGATATTGAACTTGAACTAATTTTTGGTGTTGCAGGGAAGAAGGATACAGTATCGAGAAAAGGTATTTACCACACTTCAAGAAAGAGATTGTTTTGGTTTTCATTCAAGAGTTAAGAGAACCTTTACCCACCTTTACACTTTTGTTAAATGATTGTTATATTCTGAACCCCTTAAATTAATTCAGCCTCTTTCCATTCTATACAAACCCTTTCCATTCCAGATAACAGCTGCATTCTACCATTGGAGTACACTGGCAATGTGAATGTTCAGCTGTCATCAACTTTTGTTTTTTCGTTTGTTTGGGTTTTTTTTTTCTTTTTAACTCTATATTCAAACTTCTGTGCACAGTCAAATTTTCCTTCCTTTTCTTCCTTTACTTAACACATTGAGCCAGTTGGCCTGTGTTGTGTTTGGCTTTACCTCCCCTTGGATCAGACTTTAAGAGGTCCCAAGAGTTCTTTCCATTAATCCTGTATATTAGAATGGAAAGTGCTTCATTTATATTATTAAGTCTCTTGTAAAGAAAAGAAAAGTGGTTCTTTTTTTTTTCCCTAGGGGTAAAAAAAAATAATGGTGAAGACATATGTTAGTTGAACAGACAACTTTCCAAACATAAAAGATTCTCCTGTTTGTTTGATATCTCAGTTCCTTGTTGGACTTTCTCAGATGAAACAGAAGAGATTGATGTTATCATGTTGAGATGCCAGCTCTGAGAAAAAAAGTTTCAGTATTTATGAAAAAAATGCTGAGTGTCTAAACAGAGGGATTCATTCACTCATAAAAGTCCCCTAGGTCTTATTTGTGGTGATGCTCACAGATGCAAAGGCGAAGTCAAGAATCTAGGAGAGGGATCTGAGTAATTTCCCCTAAAGAGAGTTCTTTAAATATTGAGCCCTGGCCACTGTTCAAAGCTTGCGTCCTTCCTTCCATGTGTGATTAATAATATGGAACTTCTTTGAGTGTGCAGAGCCCTTAATTAAAACAGGATCTGAAAACAAAATGATTCCTTTCTTCCTGAATAAGAAGAGTAGAAGAAGGAATAGTGTTGGTGCTACCACTTTTATGAAATAACAACTCAGGTGGCAGAGCACCTGAGGACAAGATTGACATAATTCATTCCATCTCAAACCTTAATGAAATGCTGAGGCTGTTCTGTGTAGCTGGCCAGACTGGACAATACACATAAATGATGATTCTTTCCTTGCTTCGAAAGTTGATTATTTTTTCATTAAAAGTGAAGTAACCAAACTAAGACCATTAGCCTTTCCACATTTAGAATGTAATTACTTGTGTTAAATTGTGAGAATTAGAAAAATATTTTAAAAAACATGAAACACAAATATTAACAAGCCAAGCTGCCAAGCAGCTGTAGAATTGGGAATGAAAAACTGTTTTCCTTCCAGAAAGCCAGGATTTTTTTTTTTTAAATACATCAAATTTTAGTTTACTTTCATTGTAATGATATTCATTCATTATTGTTACTTACTGATAATTATTTGGAGAAATGTTTGAAAAGAAACTCTTTTTTTTCTGTTCTTACAAATATGTCCATCACTAGAGTATACTCTTTCATACATCTAAAGTTTTTCTATCTTTATTTCTCCATTTTTCTTTGCCCTTTCTCCATACTGTATGTTCTTTTTATGACTGCTGCATAATGAAGAAAACAAGTACAAACTCATGACAAAAAATTATTTAAATCTCCATACATAAGAATCAAGAGTAACTGCATAGGAATTTATATTTACAAGAACATTTCATATAAACTATTTGCGTATGAAGTCTGTCTGTGGTTTCCTCAGAGCCTTAAAGCAGCATAGGAAAACATAGCACAGATGATATTTAAGGGACTACTTTCTGTTACACAGAGAACTACAAGACAATTTAGTTTATACAAAATGAACTAGTATGCAGAGCTAATAGAAAAATAAATAATAAATGAAATGTTATTTCTCTCTTCCAAGTGAAAATATATTCTGACTTTGAATACACATACAGATCTGCTCTGTAAAGTAACAAGGTGCTGTTCTTTCCTGCAATAATTTTCAAGCTAATAATCTGTTTGAATATCTACAAACGAACAGGTTGATTGTATTAACACATATGCTTATTCAACAAAAATAAAGATTATCTAGCTTTCCTCCTATCTTTGATACTAAGATATGTTCAGCAACCAATATGCATCAAAATAAAAAAAAAACAACCCAAAATAAAAACCCCACAAAACTCAAGAGTTTCATTCTTTAATAAAAGAATAGAAATATTTTTATTGCCACAGGCCATCTCAAGATCCCATATATTTTCTGAGCAAACTTGAGAACATGCAAAGCAATCTTGAAAAATTATTGGAAATAATCATAGAATCATAGAATGGTAAGGTTGGAAGGAGACCTCAAGGATCATCTAGTTCCAACCCCCTGCCATAGGCAGGGACACCTCCCACTAGCACAGGTTACTCAAGGCCTCATCCAACCTGGCCTTGAACACCTCCAGGGAGGGAGCAGCCACAACCTCCCTGGGCAACCTGTTCCAGTGTCTCACCACCCTCACTGCAAAGAACTTCCTCCTAACATTTAGTCTAAATCTCCCCTCTGCCAGATTAAACCCATTGCCCCTAGTCCTGTCATTGCAAGACCTTATAAATAGTCCCTCCCCAGCCTTCCTGTAGGCCCCCTTCAGATACTGGAAGGCTACTCTAAGGTCTCCTCAAAGCCTTCTCTTCTCCAGGCTGCAGAGCCCCAACTCTCTCAGTCTGTCCTCATAGCAGAGCTGCTGCAGCCCTCTGAGCATCTTTGTGGCCCTCCTCTGGACCCACTCCAACACTTCCATGTCCTTCCTGTGCTGGGGGCTCCAGAACTGCACACGGTACTCCAGATGGGGTCTGATGAGAGCAAAGGGGGAGAATCACCTCCCTTGCCCTGCTGGCCACGCTTCTCTTGTGAAGAAATAATTCTTATGATTCTGTAAGTATCTTGACAAAGAGCAGCAATAATAATTCTATCCTGCCAGCTGTGGAGTCTAAAGTCTTTTACATAATGTATAGATCCAAACAATTCATCCAGAAAGTGTGATTCTTGAGCATTTTAAGAACAAATCTGCCAGCACTACTACCTGGACAACTGAAGTAGTTGTATAATATTAGCACCATTATTGATCATTGAAATATTTTCTTACACAGAAAGACACAAAAAGTCTCTCCCTCTTTTATTGGAGAGCTGCAGATGTAGGAAAATATTTTAGATTAGACACATCTTACTTGTACAACAGAGACTTCTGGAAGTGTTTTTCTCACAAACTAATTCCTATATTTATGGAGAACTGGAAAGTAAATTCAAGGTGATTTTTTCAATCAGATGAGTGTGTAAAAATATAAATATAACAGCACAGGAATAGAAAGATCACTTGTTGTTTATAATTATTTTCAATATTAGCTTCATATTCTATTCAAAGCAGGTTGACCCTTTAATCTCCATTTGGAGGAATTAGATGACTCAAAAGTTTTGCAAAGTGCTATTTCTCACACATCTTAACCAAGAACCTTCATTTCAAAATTATGTTAACTTTCAGACTAGGCATTCCCTTCTGATCAACAGCACATTGTCTCAGGGGACCTGCAAGGCAGAATTAGAGCACACCTGCTTGTGGAAGGGTCTCTAAAGTTTTCAGAAGTGATGCAAAACGATTTCTCTCCTTTTCATTAATCCCAATGCATGTCAAAATTTCGAACACATTCACTGAAGGTAAAGCTAGAGCTTTGTGTATGTATGTGTGGATGTTGAACCAGAGTCACTCCACGAGTCCTTTCAACTTCATTCATTCTATGGCATTTCAGATTTAAACTAATCTCTGAAAATAAACCATGCCAAACAATTTTCTCCAAGCATCGACAATTTAATATAGAAGGAAGAGGGCTCATACCATTCAAGTATCTTTTGTTATGTTCTGAGGGGACTTGTAAGTCACTACCTGCCCTGGTTCACTGTCTCCTGGACAGCCCTGTCCTTTTATGGTGTGATGGTTTGGGAGTTCCCTGTCCCCCCACACTNCTTTTAGTCACCAAAACTTGAAAACTGTATTTTTAATGCAGGTAGCTTTCCAATTTCCAAAGTATATTTTTGGAAAATCGGGCTTGGAGTTGTTTGGTTTTTTTCATACTCTTATCTTTCAGCCTTTCATTTATATTTGTGTGCTGGCTGGTAAGATTTTATGGATCATCTTTTATCTGCAAGTTACATATAGACAAATACATTGAAAGACAACACAACTCTCTGAGCTTTGTATCTGGATTTAAAACTTAGAAGTAATTTGCATTCTTGTAATGCCAAAGGATTCAGTGAGTTTTAAGACTTGATTAAACTCAGGCTTGAAATCCCTTCTGAGCCTAAGATGTTAACTGAAAAAAAGTATACTAGAGCATTCACCATGGCTAAAATCCCCTTGCACCATATGATTGCAGAAAATTGCTGATTAGGGAAGGTCTGGGTTTTATTCCTTTCTTTATTCAAAATAACTTCAGTGGAGTCCTCAGTGTGGCAAACATCTTAATTACAATGTCTAAACATTGTCTAAATGTCTAAAGACATTGTTAGGAAGAACTTGTCCACTTTTACTATTCAGCAGAGAATAGAAGAGGACATGAAAGAAAATTCTGCTCCATTTTTAATTGTCAGTGTTTTGGTAAAGGATGTAATAAACCCATTTACAGCTAGGAAACCAGACATACATTCCCAGATCTTTAAAGATGAGCTGGAGAAATGGGAGAAAAAAGGCCTGCTTCCTCACTCTTTGAACACCTTATCGCCTACCACTTAATAACCAATGGATATTTAAGACAAGGTCCATGGATACACAATGATGTGATTGTCCATGCAGATCAGATATTAAGTGATCCTCCCTAGCTGGAAGGATTCCCTAACTATTATGCAAGTTTCTCTTTTGACGCATGCTTTGGAGTTTGTTTTCTTGCACCAAATTAGAATTTTTTCTTGCTCATTTTTGCATTGTGCTCAGATGCCTTCAGATAAATCCTCTAATAATTTGATTAAGTAAACTCATGTGACATACTGAAGTATCTGTAAGAACTTGCTTCAGGAGGTCAGCATTTCCCCAGCTTAACGCATTGCATAACCATCACCCAGAAGCAAGAACACAGATTCTTTGAGTGAGGCTCAGAGCCTGCATGCCTCTAAGATAATCAGGTAAAGAAAGTGCCTTGGAGCATCTGTTGTTTTCTTGGCTGTCCACTCCTCCCATGGATGAGGATTGTAATTAACATTACAGTCACAGGAAATTTTGTGGTTTTCACTGCAGCAGAGTGAACTACACGGGCTAGAAACTTTGGCAATGAGGATATATAGTTTCACTGACACAGAGGGATTACAGAGCATCTTTCAGTGTCAGCCTACTCCATGTTTGCTGCAAAGGTACAAGTACTACAGAGAAGGTAGGATATACTGGTGCAGTAAGAATAGTAGAAAAGGCTGCAGCGAATCAAAACCCTCATACCTCAATGCATCACATGCTTCTTGTCAGGCAAGAGCAAAACTAAATTAGCTGAATGCTTGCAATACTCCTATGTAATACAGGGCTGTTACTCCTGTTTTAAGAGCGCTAGCAATACTATGTAAGCCTCATAAAACACCAAATCCAGAGTTACACTTGGAATTAGATATCCAATTGTTTATTTTGGTTGAAAGGTCAGGATACTGGAATGGAACTCCATTCTTCGGAGTCTCAATCCACTGCCTGCTAGATAATCTTTTTAAAACTATCTTTTATTTCACCTCAAACACATGCAACTCACTTCTATAGATTTCTCCAAGACCAGGTAATTGACACCGAAAGTGGAGGCTTTGGTATATATTGTTACAGCCATATCATTTCAAATTAAGTTTGCATTTGTATATAAATCATGAAAGCAATCTAAGTGATGCAGGACATATTTGGAGGCTTGCATATCTTTATGTCCCTTCTTTATCTCTGCTGTTTCTATGATGCAGTTGCAAATTATTATCATTCTCTTTCTCCCCTATTTGTAATTAGAGGGCAGAACAGATGGTAGTAGCTTACTTTAAAGTGATGTCTTTATTAAAACACTCCTCAGTATGCTGCCTAACAATCACTGCCTAACAATTATTCTCATTATGGGCAAATCTCAGAAGGTTTCAGGGTTCATATTAGAGAGACATCAACAGCTCCGAAACTTGGTGAGATCTGTACAAAATTCCAGAAACTGCCAGCTGGGCCAAACAGTGTCTCAGGAACACAGGAACATCACTTCTCCAGGACCCTTTGGAAATACTGCAAAGTGTGTGGTGGCTTGAGCCTTATACCTCTAAGCATAGGCAAAAAGGGACTCATGTCTAAGGTTTGGTGTTTGCTGCTTTATCTCACAACCACCTAAAATCTATCCTGTATCTTCTCACCCTTGTAAAGGGAAAAGAAATCCAACTTTAAATCTTTAGTGACATATGCTACTCACTGACTTTGTACCTTCTTTATCTTCTGTTACAGCTCTTTGCAGTACATAACTTTCCCTTGATCCTCAACACTCCTCTCTGTGTGCTCATTTCACCCCATGCAATCCTTCAACTCTCTCTTCCTGTTCCCACTACTCCTTGATAATGCTGAGGCGCCAGCCTCAACTTCCAGTGTCTGTCTTTGACCTACAGTCTTTTGAAGCCTCTTGGGTCAAGTCTCCAGAATCGAACCACAAGGTGGCAATTGCTTCCTTTAAACCTATAGGTTTTCTTTCTGAAGCCTAGGGAAGTGATAGTCACTGCTTTTTAGGGTCAGACTCATTTCTTTATTCAGCTAGAGAGCAGAGGTAGAGGAGTAGGAGCCATTTTGTTGTCCTCAATTCTTTTGCACTAGTGGCAGAGAGATAACCTTTTTGCTTGAAAATCCAAAACCATCCAGAACAATTCCCCCTTTTCCTTGTGAAAACATTTCTAAGAAAAGTAGTACCATTCATTCCAAGAGTCCCAGTCCCTAAAGTCCTCACTCTGAACATATCCCCCGGATACCACTCATGGTAAGTGTCTTGCCTAGGCATTAAAGAGGCCAGAGATTAAAGAGGTCAGGTACCTCTGAAAAAAGAGTGACAGTGGGTCAGGTTGTGCATTCCCATGAAGTCAACAGTCATACTGGAATCAGGAATTTAATCACAATGGATAATGTGCCTAGGAGAAGAGTGTCAAATCTCATTGACATTACAAAAACATCAAGACAATAAAGTGCAAGGAGAGAGCACAGAGACGAGTGAAAACCAACTCAACCCAGAGACGGTTCCCTCATAGCTTAGGTTACTCTGGTCAGGTTAATTGGGTGGCATCTCCAAAACACACCTGAAGCAGGCAGAGCAGAGCCTTACCTTGGCTTTTCCCAGTACATGCACTTTGTGTTTATTCACCTGAAAAACACTGATCTGATGCCATTCTTTAGGGAAGATCAGTTACTGGCATCCTTAAGTAAAAAGTCTCATGATCTACAAATGCTAAGTACAGGATCCAGCTGTTCAATAGTGCTGAAAACCACATCATATGGATGTCTTGTGTTATGTGGCATGCAGCATTCATTATCTTTATGAAAGAGCAGACAACACTGTGGACATTAGAAAAAGCATACAAGTCTGAGGTCTTTTCATGCAAAAGGAGAAGAATGAGTTAACCAGAAGTTCTAATCTCTGAAACATGCTTTTCCTGGTAGGCCTATATATATGTGGATTGTTTTTAGCTTTCTGCACAATCTCTCATCTCTAACTTAGATCTATGAAAGAGACAGGATTTCAAGGATTAATTCATGAGTACAGTGAGATTATATTTCATGGCACAATTTACTAGCAATTAGGTGATTGGTAGACTGTAGTGTCTTAGTTCCAACTCCTGACCACTGTGTTTTCATTTCTCAGCATACCTGAATTCTGCACTGGCTGAATTTTTTGTGTATTTTTAGAGCTCAGATTCAACACCTAAATCAGCTAATGACGGTCAGTGCTGTAAACAGAAGAGGTAAATTCTTAGACCTGTTATACATATTTATTAGGGTTTAAAACAAACAAACAAAAAGAACCCCCCCCCCAAAAAAAAATCAAAAACCCCCCAAAACAGAGTTTTTTGGCTAGAAAATTGTAATATAAGGCTATGATGACAACAGTTAAAGTATCACTACATTTTGCTTAGAACAACAACATAAGGTTCAAGAATACATTTTAAGAAGACCTATTCTAAGGGCTTGTTTAAATATCAGAGTTTTTATTTCAAAAGCTTCAGGGTTATCTTTATCCCCTCTCAGGTAAGTTTTATTTTAACAAATTAAAAAGATAAAGGTATATTAATTTTCAAGACTTTAAAATGAAAATTTTTCCACAGTTAATGACTGTTTCCTTCTATATTTTTTTAATATTTTTTTTAAAGTGTTCCTCTTTCCTGTCACCTATTGTTTTCTCATGTGTCAGGGTTCATGTTGCTAATGTATAGCTTGCAAAGGAAGTGTGTAAAACAAGAGAAATGAGTAGTTTCCAGATTTTTTTTTTTGCAGAATTTCAGTGTCAATGGCTGTGCTTCATTCTCAGTAATTTGTTAGACGCTAGTGCAGATGCTAAATCTTCCTATAAAATTGGATGAATGTCTTGTCCCAAAAAATGGAACATGCCAATAGATGCATTAGTGCCATTCTGGGGTAAGGAGTTGGTCTAATAACCTGAACAAAATGTGAGAACTGGGTGTCGAAAGAGCAAAACGCACAAATACTCAGAAAATAAATTTAAGAACATTCAAGAACTCTACATGTAGAATGAGGGTACATGATGGAAACCTGAACCAATAACGAGAGAATGTGAAAGGGAATATTTTTAAAGCTTCCATCACAGTGTTTTCTGAAAGCGTCTCCTACTTTTTTTTCGTTCCTTAAGTATTCATTGAATAAACAGGAAATATTTTTTCTACTTTATTAAATTTACAGTAGAGATAATTCATAAGTATAGTGACTTACAGTGTTATTTCAGTAAATCAATGCAAACTCTTCCATTTATCATTGTGGATGTAATCCACTTTCAGATGATATCTAGTTGGATTGAACTGCAGAATGAATGAGTATGGATAAGCACTATCTCTGCTCCTCAAAAAGGTTTAAACATGAAGAAAGACTCTTTATTGGTCAAGCCAGCTTTTTCTTTCCCCTCTACTCAGCTTTTTAGCATAGTGTAGCATGAGAAATATGGCTTGTGAACATTAACGGAAGGGCATGACTCCAACTATTGTCGTGGTAGGCCTTAGCAAGACAAAATAGGCTTATACATGTCCTGGCTTGCCCAGACATGTTTTTCTGCTCTATCTTCTTCCGCTATGGGGAGAAGCAATCGCAGGAAAGAGGACAAAGAATCTGGAGCCACTGANATAAGCAGAAAGGAGCTCCTTGAGTCCATCTAGTGGGCAAGCGGCGTATTGACTGCAAGCGGTACACTAACTGCAGCAGCCTTCTCTTCCAGTTCAATTGAGTTCAATTAATGTTATATTATTACTAGTCATTTTCAGATGTTACGTTATTATCTGTATAAAGTACAGGACTCCAGTTAGGTGAGTCATTTTTGGAGTGCCTGTGCATAATGTTGTAGTGGTCATGAAATGGCAAGCACCCCAATATTCTGCTGTTTCACTTTTGTTTGTGCAAGCTCACCTGTGTAGCAGTTGTCTTGAACTGGCACAAGGATAGACACCCAAGTGGTATCTGAACTGCGGCATACTGTTACAGGAGTCGTGGATGCTTGAATACAAAGAAAGGGGAGTGGAAAAGCGGTCTGCTTGACACAGACTTCTATTACAGCAGAGAAATAGTTTGTCCAAGACAAACTTCTATAGCAACATAGCTTCCACATACAATTCATCTTCAATGGAAAAATTTTGTAGCAATCAGTCCAGGCTGCTTTTGAAGAAACAAGCTTCTACAGTTGTCTCATGCCTCCAGTCACTAGACCACTAAGAATTTCTTTAAAGTTTTATGATGTCTGTATTTCATTTTGCATGCTTTATCTCTATCTAATTGGTTTTGCAAATTGCTTTATGCATCCCAAAGTGCTTAGGAGAATGGAGTTATCAATAAAGTATAAGAGAATAAACCAAGAGAAATAATTACTGAAATATAGGATCTGATAACTTGGAAAAATGCAGACAAATTGTTCAAGTGGAAGATGCATCCCTTGCTACACTTTTAGTATGAGTCATCAGAGGAGGGAAAAATTGGGAAAAAATGCAAAGAAAGTTTACTAGAAATAATATGCCACAGAACTAGAGTCTTTGCTGTGATACAGATGTGGATTTAAGCATGATAATTCTGGGAATTACGGATCTTGAATTTGCACGACTAAACTACATGTAACAGGGAAATATCACTGCATTAACCAGGCTGAAAGCTACTGAGAACCATGGAATGAAGAAAAAGAACAGTATTGAACAAAGAGAGACTGAGAGAAATTGCTACTAAGGGAAAGAAGAAAGAATGTATTTGGTCTTCTACCTAATGAAGACGGACCTGACATTTGAGATAATAAAAAATGACAGCATGAGGCACTACACATATTTGTTGTTCAGACTGCAATGTCATCCTCATGACTTTCACTATATTATGTTTACTAAGTAAGGTCAAGCATGTCTGAGTACATGGAGAGGCAATCCAGGAACACAAGGTTGAGCTGACAGTGAGAGTAGCCTGTCACGCTCTAGGGCTAAAATGCACCAATCTCTTACCACCAGTGGTGCTGTAGCAGGGGCTGAAATTCCAGCTGCAGATAAAAGAGGAAACCTGGGTCTTAAAAGCTCCAGAGTTCTCTCAGCAGGATTTATTAATACTGTGTTTAAAATTTCCAGTTTGTTTGTATTCATGAAATTGACTGAAATAAGTGAAACCCATGCAATAAATGCTGCCCCACCTTGTCTTTTGAAAACTTGGACTCCCACTCCATCTCCAGCTGTTCCAAAAGGCACATTTCACCACCTCGATATTCTTTTGAGGATCAGTGTTGGAGGTGAAACTGTGAAATGTTAATTTATAGCAAATCTACATGAATATACTCCACCTCTAAACATAAACTAGTTTTGGGAAGAGGCATGGAGGAGCATACAGGAGCAGCAGAAGGGAAGTGAGTGTGAAGAGAACAGGGTGTAGGATCACCTGTGCCTCACAATCTGCTGCTTTAGACCACAGACTATATATTGACCAGTAGTGAAAGCCAAGGCAGAGATTTATGCAGGTATCTGAAAGAGGAGAAATTGTGCTGCCTCTGAACTATATCTTCACATAGAACATGTAAAATGTTAATTTTAGCTCCAAAACGGAGAGATGAACAAAGTATTTTTCATTCAACAGAGGAGACTAAATTTTCTCAATGTGCCCTTTTCAGATGTTGAATTCTATTTTTTATATATCTTAATTTAAATCTAAGTGGAAATACTGTTTTATTATGCAGACATCCCTGAAACCATCCATCATTATTCTTAATATGCATAAAGTATATTAAAAAATAAATAAAAAAAATAAAATCAAGAGCTTTCTTTTAAAGTTAACAGAAGTAACTCATTATAAGAGCAAACTGAGAGACAATTTCATAAAGATTTCATCCTGGAAGGTGCTTAGCAACTTTAGTTCTTACTGGTATCAAAGAGAAAACTAACGTCTTCCCAATGGATTAACTGTCTTACAGATGTGCTCTAAAAATTGCAGAAGTGCTTTCTGATAAGCCTGAACCATGGCACAGTATGATCTGTTTTAGTGTGATCTCTATTTCATCTTGTCTCTGCTTACCACAAATCTCTAGAATTTGAGACTTTCAGAGGGATTTTACGTTGACATCGCCAAGATGATTAGAACCCTTCTGGACAGAGAAGCAGTGTAAAAAAATAAATGGCAGATTCTTTATCTGAGAAAGCAGATGCCTTACAGCTGGGCTTCTTAGAAGAAAGATTATAGGTTTTAAAATGGAAGTAGAAGACATTTTCAGGTCAAGAGGCCACCACCAGCTCCTCAGAGAAGAATTTTAGAGATAAAAAAAAAAATAAAGTTTTTTTCAATATGAACTCTTTAGACTATGCTCCTCCTGAAGAGCTTACAGTGGTCAAATGTTGCAGATGTGTCTAAATTGTAAGGCTGAGGGAAGATTTGAGGATTTAGTTAAGTGCAGGTTTTTTATGCCATTACAAGATGTATGTACCAAATGCCTTTCCACCCTGAAGCATAGCCACTCTTTTACAGTTGGTAATTATTACAGGAAGCAAAAGACTAGAGAGAATTAAACCCAACATCTGTCATTAAACACAGTTTATTCTTTGAGATAGTCTAAGCTCAGATAGACAAAGCCCTGAACAACCTGACCTATCTGGACCTCCTTTGAGCTGAAGCAGAGTAAACAAATCTCCACAGGTACTCCCTACCTAAATTATTCCATGGTAATTAATTAAGCATCTAACATCTGAATTTGCAGCAACTGGATTTTTTTCGAAAAAGTTTTATGAGGAACATAACAAAAAAAATAGAATAGTCTCCACTTCCTCCCCTCCACACCACCCCCTCCGCCAATTAGATACACAGCACATGTTCCCATATCCCTACAAATACATTTTTTTCTAGGTTTACCAGTGATTAAAAGCAACAGTTAGAAGCAACATATTTCTGGTCAGAGCCATGGCAAAGTTCTGGCAAGTTTATTTCAGTTATTCTGTTGAGGGTCAGACTGGTGCCTGACAATTACACTCAATCCCAGCCGTCTTTGGGGCAACTCTCATTGTGCTAGGTCTCAGTGACATTAACAAAAGCTCTGGTAGAACAGCATGAGCCAAAGGTGGGGAGAATAGCTGGAAAAAATCCAAATGAGGAAGAGTGTCAGGGTATCAGAGACATCCAATTGCCTAATTATGACTGCTTCTGTCTTTGGCTGTTTCAAAAAATAAGTTTCTTTTAACTGGAAAGAATACCACTGACAAGAATGATGCAGCAGTTGCTGCACAGAGAAATTCCTTTTCTGAGTCTGTACTTAAGCATTTAGTTTAGCAGGAAAAGAGAGAAAGGGGAAAAAAAAAAAAAAAAAAGGAAGCAAAGTTTAAATTGATCAAGTCTGATTTAATCACCAGAAGTCATTTTGATGCTAGAGTCTTCTGTGATAAGCTATCTGCAAATGCTTTGCCCTGGCCTTAGCCAGCATCCCAGACATGAGTCTTCTTGTATCAAACTGAAGAAAAACTTATTCAAATTTCCCTCATATGTCAGAAATGCTTCTTAATAAAAGGTCAAATTGGCACTTAATCCATGCCAATGACATTATTTTATACATATACCCTTAAAAACTTACAGTCATAAGAGAAATTGCCCCTTTAGAATATTGCAGTTCGTTGACAAACTCATTGTGGTCTTTTAAGTTCAGTAGCATTTAAAGCTTTCCAGAACTTACTGTCTTAAATAAAGACAATAAATCTTTGACTGAAATCTTTGTTGGACACTGAATCTCATTTTGAATCTGAATTTGAAACAAGCACTTTTCAATTCCTTTAAATAACAGCTGAATGATTATAAGCCTAGAACTTTTCCTCTGTTATTTATTGAGGCTATACTCACTCAAACAACAAAGCAAAATTGCAAAGATTAGTCACATAAATAACAAATAATCTTCCCCTTGGAAAATCTATACAGCTCAAGTGTGAATTGTTTTGCTACCAACACCTGATGAGTTGGTGTTAATATGTTGGCTAGCAAAGGACCAATAGCCTTGAGTTTGTAACCGCTAAAACCATACACCGAAAGATCGTATTGATGCACAGTCTTACCTCTGGTCTAGATGATGGCAAATTATGCTTGTTGAAGTTTTCAGAAGCAGGAACTAGCATCAATAAGTATAATGATATTGCAGGGAAAAAAAAAAAAGACAGATTAGACTGGACACATGCTTTCTATTGGGTAGGACAGATATCACATTTCACCTCTGCCTGCTATCCCAATGGTATTAAACTGGCAGAGGGGGGATCTAGACTAGATGTTAGGAGGAAGTTCTTTACAGTGAGGGTGGTGAGGCACTGGAACAGGTTGCTCAGGGAGGTTGTAGCTGCTCTCTCCCTGGAGGTGTTCAAGGCCAAGGTGGACGAGGCCGTGAGTAACCTGTACTAGTGGGAGGTATCCCTGCCTATGGCAGGGGGTTGGAACTAGATGATCCTTGAGGTCCCTTCCAACCTTACCACTCTATGATTCTATGATTCTTTGTTATTATATTACACAGTACTATCTTCCAAACTGTTCAAATGAAGAGTTAAAAGCAGATAAGTATGCAGACAGTTTTCAAAGGCTATCTCTGTGAGTGTTCTGAATCTTGTTTTACCCATTAATTTTTTTTTTTTTGTACTACTCTTATTTATACAAAAAAATAACTTTTGGTATGCAAGGTGGCTTTTTTACAGAAAAAAACCAAACAACCAACCAAAAAAACAACCAATCAAAAAAACAAATACTGAACAAATGCATGTAACATTCCCTCGTCTGAGAGACAAAAAAGAAACTAATCTGAACAGGTATGAAAGATTCCCAAAAGATTAATCACAAAGCCTGTTGATAAAGTAGCTACTAGTATGAAATGACCTGAACTGTGATAGGATAGACAGACTATCCTGAACCTCTAAAATTAAAAATGTGATATACACTATAATCTGTACATCAAGCAACTGCTGCCTTAGGATTTTTGGTTTTTTTGGTGAAATTACCTCTTCTGATGTCTCATTTAAACATTTTTTTTTTATATTCACGTTGGAGGAGTCCTGTAAAATCACCCAGTAGGAGGAGCTCAAAATTAGATCAAAAAACATATTCTTACCTAAAGAAAATTCCATGTAGATATCTGCAGAAAATCCTTTGTGCTGGCCAATCATGTAAGGTTCTTTCCACCAGAAACTAGCAACTTCATTACTTTTGTGATTTATGGCATGCTACAACCATCATCTACGTATTGCAAGATTTTTTTGGTGGGTTTTGCTTTCAAGCCAGACAGTTGTTAGAGCACGAATGCTCTTAGGGCTGAATGAACTGTGAAATGCTCTCTCTGAAGTGGTGTCTTCTCAGAATTTCTTGGATAGAAATGCAATGGACACAGATCTACATACACAATAATGCCACTGCCTTTGGGAAATTCCAGATTGATTTCACATACGTAAATCAATAGAACAGCTCCAATGAAGGCAGTCCTCCTACTTTTTCATGAACTGTCAGATGTGCACACAACTAATTTGCATATGCTTGGAGAAGTGTCAATGTAGAAAAGTAGTACTGAAGGCAGATGATGCATTGCTAGGTATTTAACCACTTTAGACAAATGGAAATCTAAATCTTGGATGAAGGTCCAAAGAGAAATAAAGGAGAATGATGATAACAAATCTCAGATATTCCTTCTTCAAATCCATGCTGTAAACCTCAAATTCTGATCCGACCATTTTCTTCCTCTCACTGCCTGTTTCATCACCCACTGGAACATGCACAATAGAGCACTGGAGAGATGTGCACTTCATCTAGTACACCCAAGTCTGTGTCTACCATGGTTTGCAACATCCCCGAGGATTGCAACCCTTTCACTGCTTGTACTGAAACATGGTGTCTTTGTGGGATTTATTTGCTAAAAAATCATGGAATCATGGAGAATACATCAAACAATTTCTTGCAGTATGAAAAGTACATCTCTGATTTTGCTCTAAAGCACAGAAATATTAGTGCATTCTCAGAGGCAAAATGCAACTGCTTCTTTTAACATGGGTCACTGTATTTCTTCTTCAGCTTCTCTCTGGATAAATTTAAACCTCACAATTTAACACTGAAAAATTATACTACTTTCACCACACTCTCCTGCAGCGCCTTCTTTTCTTGATTGTCAAAAGAAAATCAGACATAGATGTGCACATACTGTAACTTTGGCTCTATCACCTAGAGACAAGCAAAACTCTTCACACTCGTAGCAATTCTATCTTTTAACCTACCTAGCTACAGTTTAACTGTCATGATGGTACACGGGCTCCAGTAAATGAAAAGAAACAACAACAACAACCAAACAACCAAACCAAACAAAACCAAAACCAAACCAAGTATTGATGTACAATCCAGTCTCTGGAGCATACACAAAACACATTGCTTGATACCATCCTTCAGATGTATACTCCTGGATTTAGTCAGAGTTGTCACTGCTTTTACAATTAGGCTTATGTTTTAGTTTTTTTTCCTCCTCTAAAGACCTCCATCATTAAAAGTCAATGTAAGTTTTATTAGTTAACTATTTCTGTCTATATGAGTGAAAGACATTTGGAAAAGCAATAAATTCTTAGGTCATATAGAAAAACCAAGTAATCCTTATTCAAATATCAGAGGTTGCAAACAGATATTAAGCATGTACACACTTGGTAGGAGATGACTAGAGCTAATATTACAGTCTAACTCCTTAGGCACAGCAAAGCAATAATAATCCCACAGAGTAAGTGGTAATATTTTAGAAAATGAAATAAAAAGTTATGCTCATTTTGAAAGGCAGAAATCTTCTTAATCATATTGGTCTTTGTTTCCTAACTAAACTTCTAGGCTTCTAAGGATTTCAAGATTTATAAATAAAATGGAATTGTTGTACAACTGCCAATGACAGAGAAAGCTTTGGTAGCTATGCAAAAGTTGAAGGCACAAGGGGAAATCAGAGTCTTGACTTTCATCTTCCATTATTACCAGAAGGCAAGTCTAGCTCATGGTCAATAATTTACCTTGGCTAAAGTCAGATCTAGGGAAGCCAAAGGATTCCCGGGATGTTTGACTTTCATCACCCTTTCAATAATTTCTTTTGATATTGAGAGATTAAAGATAATTGACAAGATTGTCCCTGACATGTTACTTTAACAATGCCATTATTTCATTGTAGCATTTGAAATGCATGGGACCTTCTTCTTCAAAGATGAATGCAGCTAAACAATCACATCCTCTGAATTTGTAGCAATAGCAAAGAATACTGTAAGCAGAGCAAGATTCACTGATTTTCTTTCTATAAATATTTGGTTTTGACTAGATAAAAATGAAATAAAAAAATATGATTAGTTTAAGGAAGTTCTTATTCAGGATAGATCACAAACCTGCCCCCCAGGGCAGAGAAGTTTTTGAGACTCTTTCTAGTCTTAGCCAGGGAAACATACAAACATTTACCACCATGAAGACAAAACCTGAGCCTCCTTGAATGAACAACAGAGAGAAATCTGCTTGCTTATAGTGGATGCTAAGAAAATACAGTAACATAATGATAAAATCTCAAACTAGGTAACTGATACTGAGGTGTTATGTTATTCATGCTTTACAGCTTCTTCAGAGAACAGCTTTTATGGATGCTGATTTCAGATAGAGAGTAACAAAACCAGACATCAATGCAAGAGAACTCCTGAAGTTTCAGACAGATTCTGCAATGCCAACATTATCCCACTGTATTATACTGATTTGCACCAAGTTGAGTGCTTGATTCATATGGGTCCCGGTTGAACTTTCAGAAAGTACAAATTCTGAAATAAGAAATATTTGTTTGTGGTATCTTCATTGATCTTTCATCAAATCCATAGTGGTGATACAGGCCACTCAATGACACTGAAAACCTAATTCTATCTGTTTTTGCTATTGCAGACATTCATTCATTTATATCTTCAGGTTATGAAAATCATTTTCTCATCTGAAACCATCTGTCTTCCATCAGCACAGGCCAACTGCTTTGCCAACTTTAATCTCTGGTCTTTCTCTACTGTTGCAAGTCATTAATCAGTTACTTTCATCATTGTAACCAATGGCAACCCTATCTATAATCATCTTCTATGACTCTTTGAGAGCTTGCTATTCACCAGTGTCAGTGCCAATTAGACAGGTTATAAAAATGTGCCAGCCTAAATGTCACATATGCATTAATCACTGGACAAGCTTTTGCTGTTACAGCTCCCTGAACTCTAGTTGCAGCTATGCATCTTTTATGCAGAACAACATTAATTGTAATAATAGTAAGACACTGTTCCAGAAAGGCTGGGATAAGGAAATTAAAAGATGATTAAAATTGTGGTTCTATATCACTTTTTTCTCGGCGGTCTGAACACGATGAATATTACCCTTGCTGTTCCAACTATGCGAGAGAAAAGGAAGACAAACAAACACTTAATCATGATAATAGATTCTAGTAATAGATTCATAGATTTGAATCTAGAAGGGATCGTTAGTTCATCTAGTTTTCCTTCCCATCTAACCTGCCAGAGAATGTTACGTTTTACTTCTATGCTGAGCCAAAAAGGGAAAAAAGGGCCCTGATATCTAACTAAAACTCATTTTTAGAGAGACATCCAGTCTTTGATTGAAGTAGGGTTACTAGCTTTGCTAAGAAACAAAAATCCTAAGACAACTAAACCCAGTATTTTTCACATGCCACACAGTACTCCAGTCCTCCTGTAGCACTACCAGGCTTTGTTTTCCTGCTCAGTTTCTGCAGGTACACACACAATGACTCTTCCCCCTGAACCTGTCTTGCACTGCATACAGCCCAGCCTGATGCTCTTCTCACCCACTGCTTCATCCCAGTCTTGCATCTACTCTTGTTTGCCTCCACCTATTCACTTTTCTGCCCAAATAATTTTAGGGTAGAGTATAAGGTATAAGAGTATTTGGGCTGCAAACAAAGAGGCTTGAAGAAGAACAACATTCCTGTTTGCCGCCCAACTACTTGCCTACTGCTGCCATGGCTTTTTTGAATGCACTTAACAGATTCCTTTCCAAAACCTTCTACTTCCACAACATTGCAACATTCAATTACTTCAGAATAATACAAGTTTGTAGAACAGATAATAAAAACCCAAAAATCATTAACAAATATCTGAAGACTCCAAGTATGCAAAATCTGTAATTTCCTCTAGTAGTTTCTTCCAATAGCTAAATCTCTGTCATCGTGACTTATTTCTTTCTACATGTTTATTTGAATTGCACTGGAATTAATTCCCTGCTGTTCTTCTTTATTATTCCCTAAAAAAACCCAATCAAACTCTAATGTTATTACCATTTTTTTAGCCTTTAAATAATTGTGTTGTGAAGAAGGATGACTTTTCCACCCAAAATTTCTGAGAGCTAGCAGAGGTATTCGATAAGCCACTTTCTATCATTTTTCAGCAGTTGTGACTGACCAGGGAGGTCCCAGCACATTGGAAGTTAGCTGATGTGAAAACGGTCTACAAGAAGAGCCAGAATGCAGATCTGGGAAACTACAGACCTGTCAGTTTAACTTCTGTGCTGGGGAAGCTGATGAATCAGATCATCCTGAGTACCATCACATAGTACATAAAGGACAGCCAGGTAATTGGACCCAGTCAGCATGGGTTTATGAGTGGCAGGTCCTCTGGATGAGGGAATAGAGCGCACCCTTAATAAGTCTGCAGATGGCACCAAATTGGGTGGAATTGTTAATTTGCTTGAAAGTAAGGAGGCTCTACAGATGGATCTAGACATACTAGATCAATGGGCCATGTGGGGAAGGAAAGATGAGGGAAAATATGCCAGACAGAAAAGAAAAAAAAAGAAAACTTGAGCTATGATATTGCTGTTTCTTAAAAAGAATACATGTGTTTTTTATATTTATACATATATATATACACACATGTTAAAAAAAATTTCCTTCCTAAATAAAATTTCACAAATCTTTTGGCTTTAACTCAGAAATCCTATGGAATTTCTGCAGGTGTTTGCAGGGTGGTGGAGGTGCAGCTATGCATCATTCAGTACTCCTATCACTGAATCGCCCCTGGCTAACCTGAGTACAGAATTTCCTGGCTACTTATCCTGTCCAGTAAGGACATTCACAGTCCTGATGCTTTTTATCTGTATCTGCCCCTTATCCATAAGTTTTATAGAAGATTCAGCCCCCTACTTCTTGTCTTCATGCATCAGATATCTTTTGAACTCATCTCTCTTTTTATACAGAGCATCTTCACTTAACCACTGTGCTGGTATTCAACCTGTTTTTAAAGCAGGAAGCTCACATCTCAGAAAGCTTGTTTCATTGATTTATTAAGTGAATTAGAATCAACCGCTCTCAGAATTTATGGGAAGAAATAGGTACACAGCTGTCATCCAAGCAAAACAGCAAAGGGAAAGCTTTATAATCTGGCCAGGAAGGTCATCTCTCTCTGTATGGTTTCTATGTGGTGTCCCAGAAGAATGGAGAGGGAAGACACAAAAGGTCCTTGAATTCTAGCTCTAGAAGGACAGATGGCCCCACCTCTGTATTTTGCTTTCTATTTGGTTTGCTCATTTCGATTATGGAACATCTAAACAGGCACTGTGACTGTTCCTTACATATCCATCCAGGTCAACAAAAATAACCCAAATTTCACTAAATTTAATTTTGTTGGCTTCCAAGTAAATTATGTTAAATCAACTTAAAATGGCTTTAATCCTTTTTGATAGCATCATTCACAGTCTTAGATCGCGTTAGTATTCCACTTTAAAATTAACAGATTTACTTTATTTGAAAGACCTGTCCTCAGTATTGATTCACGGACAAATACTTACTACTATACAGATAATATTAGTTCAGTGAAACATTAATAACAATGCAGATGATAACAGTTGCTGAATGCTATTTTTTTCAGGAAATGTTGCTTTCTCTGAAAGTTCAGATGTAGTCAGAATCAGTTTTCTTAATTTAACTAACACAGGATAACATGTTATATTAAAGTATTTCTAAACACTTATGCATCTTAAATATGATGATGCATTCATAAATTATATAAGGACAACTCAGTGTGACAAGTGACTGGAGAAGATGACAATTTTTATCATGAAAAGTACTGTGTGAAAGAAAATATTGAGATGCTATTGATTGCTGAAATACATTTCGGGACTTTGAGAAACATGGATATTAATTACCACGGTTGCTGACTGTCTTCAAACTGACATGAAGGCACGAAGCTTAAAAATAATGACTAGTCTGCAGCACCTGGATTTAAATCTAATCATTGCTGCAGTTCTAGCTTGCCTGATTGAATAGTTATAGGTTTTGAGTGAAGAAAGCAATCACCTTACACTAATAAGACGACAAGGTGTTAAAGTAGTTTGAATTAATAAATAGCTGAGCCAACATTTAACATGAGACAGTGTTGATGAGTCACATGTTCATTTATTTATGTTATTTAAAGATTTTTTTTCCATTTCCTTCTCAACCAGATGCTCAAATCTCAGTCAGAAGAGATGGGGCTTGAGCTTGTGACCATCCAGGAATGGGAGGATGGTGAGAAAACCTGAGCTCAGAAGCATCTGAATAGACCCACTTATTCATTGCCTCTGTGGGCTGGATAATGCATTCCTCCGTGCTACTTGAGACTGTCTCTTTGGGCATAAAAGTGCTTTTTTCACACTGACCACCAAAGTGACTTTGTGAAATAATACAATTTAAACTGGGCTTGTGAAATTATGTAGCTTTGCAGAAAGACCAGATGATTTAAAAAAACAAACCACAACATCAAAACAAACAAGAAAAAAAACAACCAACTCAAACCCAACCAAGCAAAACAACTCAACCCAAACCAAACGAGCAAACAAATCCCCAAAACACAAAAGAACAAAATCAAACAAAAAACCTCAACCAACCAAAAAAACCCCAAATCAAAACAAAACCAAAATAAACACATTAAAAAACACCCCAAAAACCTCCTGCTTTCTTATGAAAATCTCAGTGTTTCAAAATTTATTTTCATGTCAAATTGGCAATAAAACAAATAAAATTCCTGGAATATGGGAGAAAATGTGGTCTGATAAAAACCCTCTGCTAAAATATGACATTTGAAAGAGGAATTAGCTTTAAAATACCTCCTGTGAAGAATTAGTTTTCCCATATATTACTGATAGACAACTTCAAGAGTTGATACAACCATAGATATTTAATGACTACAAAGTCCTCTGTTACTGTACATAAAACTATTAAAGGAAGCTTTCTAATTGAATATATCAACATATGTAATTTTAAAATGTTTTCTCAAAAGTGTGATAATGGAGATATTTTTTAAAAATTTATTATGAAAAATTCGTGTTTGATCAGAAATAATTTGAGGAAACATATCTAAACAAGGTACTTTATGATGTCCTTTCCTGTCAAAACAAAGGTTCTGAATAAAACCTTTGAAATTAATTTTATGAGGTGTTTGAAGAAATAATAATATATCAGCCTGCCTTAGAAATACAAAAGTATTATTTTCACTTAGATTTTGTTTATCTTGTGTCCCACTTTTGGCCAGGATGGGGTTGATTTTCTCACAAGAAGTTAGGAGGATAGCCAGCTGAAACTAGCTGCGTTCTATATCTTACCGGTGTCATGCCCACTATATAAGGGGATATATGGCACAGGCATCTGCAGTTGTGTGGAGTGAGAGGGGTTTGGTCTATATAACTCCTTTTACACTTTACTTCATTAGTATTATTATAGTTATTTCTGTTGTTTATTTGTTCTTTGTGCTCTATTAAGCTTTCCTTCCCTCAACCCACAGGGTTTTGCATTTTGCTCTCACTTTTCCTTTTCCACGGTGGCAGGGGTGGATGTATGAGTGGTCACATGGAGCTCAGCTGCTGCCTGGGTCTAAACCACAATAAGTCATCATAGACTTTAATCTTATATAATATCCTATACATTACCATACAACCTCATATCTGTTGACTGCCTGGTCCTCAAGGTCAAATTTAATTGCTATAGAAAAAATATCTCCTCCTATTAACTCTATTGCAGCTTGTGTTTATGCCAAAATGAAGTTTGTTGTGTGGAAGTTATTAGAGAATTAAGGCATTGATATCAGAATAGTCATCATCTTAAAGGAATTGAAAGATATTAGATTTAGAGTAGACCTTATGGTAATTTATGAAACTTGCCTGTCTACTTATTTGAGCAACTGCAGAACGTATTACTCTAATTAAGTGAATAAATTACTCCTATGTTGCTATACAACCTTTATTTTTCTATTAATGTTTTATCTTATAATTTTATATGTTTAATCATAATGGTGAGAACTAAAAATCTCAAAGCATGTTAAAGGACAAGAGGAATCTTTAACACTGAATGATGATACAAGGAAGTCCTTTGCAATGCACTGCAGTATTGCATCTTTACAATAAAACACAATGTGCTCTAAACATACTACCTTCCTGATGCTACATGGATCTTGGGGAAGAAAATAGGGAGGCTTCTTTCAGATGGAGAAAAACACACCCATAAAGACCTTCAAATTATTCCTCAGAATAGTTGTTAATTTAAAAAATAAATTAAAATTATCAGTAAAAGATCTCAAAATCAAATAAGTGAAGTCCTCTTCCCCCCACCCACCTCATTCTGTATGTATAGCAAGATCTGACTTGTAAGAGTTTGCTATCAAAAGAGATTATTCATTCTAAAATTATTCTAATATTAGGGAAAAAAAACAAAACCAAAAACCACAGAATTCAGATTAATTTTTTTGCATCACTTTTTAAAATTGTACAAAGCTGCTGTGATTTCACTCTGGAAACATTAAGGATTTGTAGTGTAAGAATAAAAATCTTCTCTCTCTGAAATGTATCTCCACTACTTTCCTATTTATGACCAAGCCATGTCATTCACACCCAACCAGAGAAAACAACCTAATGCCATTCCATGCATTGCACTTTTTTTTTCTTTCATGAAAAGTGCACCAATTTTGAAACAAACAAAAAACCCAACTCAAACCTCCACACACACCAGCTGTCAGGCTTCGCTGTCTGTTAAGCACTTTATCTGTACCGCTGCTGCTGCTGTTACAAAGAAAGCTGCACATTCTTGAGATAGAAAACCTCCTCAGTTTTAGTGAAAAAGGAACAAGCTGATGTTTTGTGAATCGCTGCTTTTTGTCTAAACAGCTATTCCCTTTCCAAATCAGAGTAATTATCTTCTTCACTTACTGCTGTGCTCAGGGACTTTGAATCATCTCAGGAGCTTGCAAGGCAAAGCTTGTCAACTTAACAGGTGTCACAAGGATAAGGTGTAGAAATGGACACTAAAATACTACTGGACAACACAACTGTTTTTCTGTTCTTTCCAACTAGTCCTGTGGTGAGCAACACTGTCCCTTGCAGAATTAAAGACCATTTAAGTAAACATGAATTTGATATTGTCATGTAGGATTTCTCAGTCTATCCTAATCTTGTGAGGATTTTCTAGTCAGTTTCTGCTTTTTATAATTATCTGGTACTTCATTTTCCCCTCCTTTTTCTTGTTTTGGGTTTCTTTTTTATTATGACAGAAATTTACAACTAAGTTAACTGTATTCTCAAATTATTTGCAGTTGAGCTTCCTTTACATAGTGAGCACAACCGAAACTGAAAATGTTAACTTTACATCACATACACCCATGCAAAAAACTCCATGGTGTTAAAACATCCAAACAGACTGGACTACACTGATGGCTTACTTTAGCAGAGATCCTTACCTTTAACAATATCTGAAATATAGATTTAAATGTGTAAATAGGCACGAAGGACAAAATTCCTTTCCCTTTCAGGGCCACTGCATAGAAGCAGTCTCTGCTACTTATATGGTAGCTGAGCACTGACTGAACTTTCTTTTCAAAGCTAAAGTGCAAAACACATTCATTTCAGGCAGCTTAAGTGCATTATGAATTCTCTCTTCAAACATTACCGGAACGGCTGCTCCATCAGCTGGATTTTCAAAGATCTCCAAGTCCTCCTACTGACAAATATTTAAGTAGACAGCCTACTTTTTAGGTGAAATTAAAGTAGCTGCACTAGAAACCAATAATTTTCCCAAACCAACTTAAAACACTTATTTTCCATGGTCAAAGCCATGCCTACTCTTCATAATTCATCCCCTGCTTCTCGAAGGCTTGTTGCTCTGCAAAATGACCAAGACTTTGCAAGCTCAGGAGAATCAATTTCTGGCCTATAGGTCACAGAAATAAAAACAAACATCTGACCATTTGACAGAGACCAAAGAGCAGAAGCTCCTAGGTTGCTAACAAATCTGCTTTTGATTAGCATTTATGGGAGAGAGCTACAGAGCATAGAATTCCTTCTCTTGTTGATAATCACCTTCTGTCTCAAGAGAATTAAATCACACATGGCTTGATGAAACTGCATTCAACATAGCCCTCCAAACTGGGATTCTCAGCAAGAAAAACTGATGTTGCCCCACTGGCTCTAGATGGTAGCCAACTTGGTGCTGTGCCCAAATAAAATAACTTGAGATGTGGTGATCTGGCTCTATGAGCACAGTGTTTCTGGGACTTTTGTTTCTTTCCATCTGATGTCTGCAGCATTAGGCTACAACTAGTCTCCCCAAGAGTTCAGATTTATCATTCTGAGTCAGAGATTTTATTAGATAGTATACAGATATTGCACATGATCATAGTTAGAAGGCCATGCAATTAATGATGAGTTAGTTAATTAATGGTGAATGTTGTAGCAGGTGGCAATTCTATTCCAGCTGGCCCAGCCACCTGCTGATAGCTGTGTGTTACCCTGGATGCCCTGTATCTAGCACTTGGAGAATATTATCTCAAACTGCAATTAAGGAGATGTCCTTTAACTGCAGTCCCTCTAGAGGAGACAAAGGCCTTCGAATTTCAAGCCACTTCTTTTTACAGAAACACTTCTTAAATTTTACATTAGCATTTCAATGAGGGACAAAACATCCTTTAATAGCCTTTTTAATTTATATCATTAAATGTGAAATTTGCACACAGAAATATCCTCTTATAGAAGTGCATATCAACAGCAATACCATGTATACATGGTATAAAATTAAGCAAAAATCTTTGTATGCTTGTCTGCCCAGGTATGAAACCATTTAGTAGTAAAGCATGTGCTGGTTTCTCTGATCCATCTGATGGATGATGGGTTTACCCATCAGAAATTTCTGGACTTAATATCATGGGGTCATTCACATGTAGCCACACCTTTTATAGGGAACATTCTCCAAATCCATCATGAAAAAAATACTGTCCCAAAAATTCTTTGCTACAGTCATGACCTTCTCTCCCATCAGGGGCTTTGGATCAGAAACAACGGGAAATCACTGCAGAAATGAAAGACAGAACTAGATACCTAGACACAAAAGATGAAGATGGAAGCTCAGTTAATTCATTTTATGCATATAAAGCCACTCTTCAAAAAGCCACACTCGACTACAACAATGCTATGTGGGATGATGAAAAAAATTCAGCGAAATACAACCCATAAAAACATTCCAATCCCTTTATTACCTCTTCCTTCCAAAATACTATTGCAACAACAATTCTTAAGAAAAATTATAGGAAAAGCCACCTACACCCCTTGTCAAAATCTGTGTGAATATTTACATTTGTGTCCCAGTTTGAGGCCACAAGCTACCTGGGACTGGATGACAAGAGTGACTCTTACTCCTTTTTAAGAGTAAGAATGAAAATACTGCACACCGATTGGAAGTTTAAAGGGAGATTCTGTTTACAGGTGCATATATGCAAAGGGCAATTGGGTAGAATGAATACAATCCACAATCTAGGCTAAAACCATGGGACAAAAACCTTCTAGAATCCTCCACTCTTTCCACCTTTAGCAGTCCTGAGAGTAGACCCAAACTGCCTTCCCCAGCTTAGGCCTACAAGGGCTCAGCAGGCTGCATGATGCAGCTCGAAATTCCCTGCCAGCTAAAATCCATCTCCCTTACACAAACCATGAGATAAGTAGGGATGCTGAAGGAAAGAAGTGAAGGGAGGAAAGGCAGAGAGGAGAAGAGAGAGAAGAGAGCGATATCAGACAGACACTGCCTTATGAGCTATGATGCTGGAAGGAGGAATAGGATAACAATATTACAATATCCTGGGACAACCAGGTCTGTCCCCTGGGACAGGACTTTGTCTCTGCAGTTTTCTTAAGGGAACCTAGTCCCTCCCCGCAAACTACCACATTTTGACTTGCTGTAGATGCTACTGAACCTTTACCACTCCATTTTGAAGCTGCTGGGCTAGATACTTTAGAGGTCATCGTCAACTATGCAACACATGTAAAGATTACTTCATGCCGGTTCATCATAAAAAGAATATCATAAAAAGAATAACAATCACAGACTGAGTTTTAAGTTTCTTTCCTGTCTATCTCTAAATGGAAGTCAAATTTAAACTTCGCACATGTTTTGGAGAAAAAAGAAAAAAAAAATTCAGAAAGAAAAAGGTGAGTTTTTTTCTGGGTGAAAGATATCCATTGAAATCCTTTATCTCTCTCTTACCACAGAAATAAATTAAAAAAAAAAAAACAAACCAAAGAAATAAATAAATAAAACCCCGAACAAACAAACCCCCAAAACCACCCCCAAGGTACAGTTATGGCTTCCACCCAATCTTGATTTGTGGTGAGGCACTGGAACAGGTTGCCCAGGGAGGTTGTGGATGCTCCCTTCCTGGAGGCGTTCAAGGCCAGGTTGGACGAGGCCTTGAGTAACCTGTACTAGTGGGAAGTGTCCCTGCCTATGGCAGGGGGTTGGAACTAGATGATCCTTGAGGTCCCTTCCAACCTTGCCATTCTATGATTTTACTCAAAAGTGAAAGTTTAGAGAACCAAGTAAAACATATATTTATCAGCTCGGAAATGAGAAAACAACTACAGTGATCATTTAATTTTTGTTTTGTTTTTTTTTTTTTTTTAATCTACTGATCAGAACAGATGAGGGAATGTCACCCAAAAAAAACCCCAAAAATAAATATTTACAAGCAGTTCATATTTTTCTCTGAAGTTAGAGCATGTATTTTTGAAAACCATGTATTGTTATATGTAAAGAATCCTGATAACATAGATCTCACTGAATTTTAGATATGCTTTTCCAGTAGACAGCTATCCCTCATTGTGAAAACTGCACACTATTTCTAATAGGACTGCCTCTGGCTTCTCTTCTGACTATTGTATTTCATTATGCCTTCTTCTGATAAATTGAAAAACCTTCTGTCATCATTATTTCATTTGTCATTGCTGAGGAATCCCTTTCTAACCCATGTGCACTTCAGCTGGGAAGTATATAGATAGGAGGGAGAAAACTGCAACAATCACTCATCATACTCCATGACAGCTCATCCTGGCCAAATTTAATGGCCAGATACTAGAAAAGCATGTCAATTAAAAAATAAAAATAAAAACTGAAAAAAGACCTTGAAAGGGCATCTCAGTAACAGTATGGTAATTAAGTTAAGCACTTGCAGGAAGAAAGTAGTACCCAAATTTTACTTGTCATATTCCCCTAAACTTCAACATTAGAGCATGTTAGTTAAAATGATTGTAGACTAATGAGACTGTATTTCTTGATGTGCATGTACATATACCTTTATTGAAATTTCTTACTTTTTATTATCTACCAATAACACACAACTCATACACTCTTAAATCTCTATCAGGTGTTTTAATGTTTACTTTATAGTGTGATCATGCAGCTTACCAGAGAAAATCCAGATTTGGAGAAAACATAGATTGAGAAAAAATGGAATAAAATGTTTCTCTTAGATTAGCTTTTCACTGGGTCTTTGTGATTCATCATCACCAGCCTCCTCCCTCAAAAAATATCAAACTAAAATACTGTATTGTGATCCCAACTGCCTTAGCAACTGCAAAGTGCTATAAAATATGTTTGATAGAAAATAAAATACATGAACTACATGAATAGTGAGGTTGGAATGAGACAGCTAGAATTCCCCATGGTTCTTTGCTGGCAGGCTGAAGCTGGGAGAAAATGGTAATACAATATTAACAATTATTGAGCATGACAAGTAGAAATTGTTTTTTATTTAACATCACTCATCAGTCTTAAAAGTTCAAGGCTTAAGTCAGTTATTAATCTTATACTTATCCACATTAAGCCATACAGCTGTCGAACATGGCTGCCTGTCAAAGTTTCTTCTGAAGCAGGGACAGTCAGCTACACTGCATACAGAATTTCAGTGAGAAAATGCCCTTAATAAGCTCCAAGAGTTCAACTGTGCTTTCTCTAAGGATGTGATAGGAATTTGGAGAATTACTGAAACTATAGGTACAAGAAGCCAAAAGGCAAAGTTTGTACATTTGAGTTTCACTGAAGTAAAGACGGGTGAGAATTGTTTTATATATATATATATATATATATATACACACACACACATACACACACACACACACACATATATGTATATATGTAAAAATATCTTAAGTCTGCTGATGTTGTCAAGGTCAAGAGCATTGACACCTCTGGACCAAACCATTCTTTCCTGATTGCCACCTCCTCTCTACAATAAGTACTCATGCACTCAGAGCAGACATGGTATAACCTAGACTTTCTCCACATACTTAACTTTAATGCATTAGAGTCTACTGATAACTGATTTCTCAATCTCACAGAAGAACCTAAAAATTACACTGATACCCAAGGCCAGTGTAGTGGCCTGCAGTCAACATGGAGATACACCAAACTTTTCTGATGACAAACTATTCAAAGTGATAAAGAAGAGGGCAGATTGTACTGAAGGATATTATGATTGCACCATAGAGCAAATTCCACAAATAGAACAACAGGTTCTGAGACAACCATTACCATTAAGGACTGAGATATTTGAAATAACTGAAGTTCCTTCTAACTGCTACCTGAAAGCCCCCCTGCTACCTAGTATGGGTGTGACACAGCACCAGCTGAGTAGCAAAGAGATGCTTAAAGAGTTGAAGTGAAAAGGTGCCTGCCCTTTTGAGCCCAAGACCTGACTTTGCCTGCAAACTACATAGTTTAACTGCTGAAGTCACTGTCAACCCCTTCTTTTGTTAGGGTGCACACAGTATATGGACTAGAACTAGGAAAGGTAATCCAGATGTAGCATCATTGCTCTGTCCTGAGATGAGATCAATTCTTTCTAAGATAAACAACGTGTCCATCAGTGATTTACTGTGTCCAAAGTCCATTTCCTTTGTTCTTAGATATATGATGGACATGTTGAAAATTGGTTAAGACTTATTTTATTCAAAAACAATGTTTATTAAATCTGTGACCTGTTAGTTGGGCAAGTTAGATCACCTTTCAAAATTACTTTTCCTCCTATTATCTTGCTACCTGTCAGTCACAGTGATGCCCTTTGCCATTTCACAAAGGTTAAAATATGAGATGAAAGAGGAAAGAGACTAGAAATACTATACCTGAAAAGAGAAGTGAAAGGAGTCAGTTCACCATTCTCAAGTATCTCAGGGGATAGTGCACATTGTGATTTTTGGAGAAAATACTTAAAGAAAAGCCTGACAGGTTTTATTGAAGGAAAAGAAACTTCACATACTGTACAAAACTAATCGAACCCCCTAACTCATATGATCCACAGCCTCTATTGTTTGTTATAAGCTAATAAAAAGCAGTTGACAGTTGCAGGAAAAGCAACTTGCCCAGGCAAGCTGACTGAGGAAGATTCTGTGCTGAAGAGGAACGAAGTGAGATTTGCCAGTTGTTATGCATAAGAAATGTGGCCACTACGCTCATTAATTCACGAGCACTCTTTATTTTAATGCTTGCAGGGTGGTGCGACATTTAGGTCGCCTTTAGTCTGAAGCTGGCATTTGCTTCACAATTAGATTAATGAACACTCAGGGAAGGCTCAACAAATGCTAGAATCCAGTGCTATTGAAACACTTCGGTGTCCATTAGCGGCCTATTTTTTGTCAGGGAAAGCTGTTTCATTGATGGCCATAGTGTGCATGCTTGTCTAGTTTGCCTTTGCTTTTCTCCATGGGAACAACAGCCTTCCCACACTTCTTTCCTACACTCAATGTAATGACATAATCATCATACCTTGGAGGGTATCTCACATGTGAAGAGGGTCAAGGGGATGATCTTGCTCCAAGGTCCATGACCCTGATTGATTCCAGCTAAGTTTAGTTAGTAGTGCAGTTTTCATACTCTACATAGCAAATGACAAGCACGTCCAGAGAGAGATTCAGCTTTCAGATAAGAGCAGCTATTCTGACGTTGATTGTTTTCTATTAGTAGCTATCTATGGAGCTACAAGTGATTCAGTACTCTTCCCAGGTAGAGAGGCTGCATCCTGATTTACATGTTGAAAGGCCTCAGGTACCTTGAAGGAACCACTGCTTCACCTTGAGAATGCAGAATGTTTTTCCTAGATTCATGTGAGTTGCAGACAATACAGTAACTAGAGAGCATTAACTATAGTAACATAAAACTGAGAAAAACTATCAGCTCCTCAGACTGGTCTTGGTGGTGTGTGTCACTTTAGGGCAGATGTTGAAGGAAGACAGGAACAGAGAGAGAGAGAAAGAAGGCACAATAAAAAGCACTGTAGACTTCAAGGCAATTACAGCGGAATAACCAACACTTCTCTGATTAAAGTCCTTGATTTTTCTGGATACAGTAAATCTACCCTTTTTTTTCTTCTACATTAAATACACTTAGTGTACACTTTTTGCTGTCTGTTTTTAACGCGGGGTTTTATTTGATACAATAAAATATATTTAGATGGAGAGAAGGAAAATTTGGAACATGGAAAAAGAACTGGTTAAAGAAAAAAAATTATTTGTCACCTAAACTCCATAAAAGACAGTGAGCAAAACTGAAGAAAAGAAAGTGGTTGGAAAGAGCATAACTGGTAATCAGATTGACTGGTTTCAGTTAGGTATCTTATCACCTTGTTAGATACAATGAGAGAAATTACTTTCATGTATTTAATACCTTTTTATAAAGTAACAATGTTGGATAATATAAGTTAAATCTAGTGAAAGTGATAATGAACAATGATAAGTTTGAACTAAGATCTATTTTATAAAATATTCTTAGAACACAGGATGATTTCTTGCCATTCCCACCATCTATTCACAACTTTTTTCCTCAAAATCAAAATTAATGTCTTCAGAGTGGTGACAATTGAGCCATGCTTCACTTCAGTAATTCTTTTTTGAAATGCATGATAGGTAGTTTTGAAATGTATTGTAACAGGAGAGTAAATGGGGTTTTATTCTTTTCTCTTTTCAATAATCACTTGAAAACTAAACAGATTTTATGAATAGTATAAACAGTATAGTTGCTTGAAACAGGAAACATACTGGACTTAGTGACTTCAAAGATCTCTCTCAAATTCATATTCCAATACGTATGTGTGCATGTGCTGCTATAGGTATTGTGCTGTGATTCAAAAGCCCTCAAAATTAGAAGTGCTATCTACTATAAAGTAAATGACAATGAGTGCAATGAGCTCATTTTTACTGAATAATTTCTAGAATGCATATAGGAAATATCTGATATGTTACTCAAGGTTCTCCAAGGACTTTTATATTTCACATTTTAGGGACATGTCCTTGGTGTCCCCAGTTGATTTGCTGTTGTGCTGGTTTGAGGNACTTAGAGATGAGGAAAAAAATCTTTTCTTCAATCCACTAAAATGTCATCCTTTCTAAAAGTTAACTGTTTTACTGTTACTGAATTGAGTTTGAATAATAAAACGTTGTCTGGAGGTTCTTTAAAAAAGAAAGGGAAAACAAAATACAAAAAGACATTACTGAAATGTTGTATATGTACTCTACAGTATATATTATCATAGTATAAGTAAAAGTATACTTCTTTTAATCAAAACATGACAGAGTGAGCACATCCAAATGGATATGTGGAAAATGTAATCCTACAAGCTGTCAGAATCACAAATAGAGAAGATGAATTTTAAAGACAGGGAAGCAAATATACTCAATGTGAGAAAGGTTACTGCTGAAAGGACTAATCTGACTTTTTTAGAAGAGCGTGGAAAAGCTATTACATATTGACCTTAGAATGTGTCATCAGTTGTTTTTCAGAAAAACTATACCGTGTCCTAACACTCTTTATTCTTTCCAGCAACAAAACTCATCTCAAAACATCTAGCTTGTCATCTCTGCAACTTTGCCCTTTACATACTGAGCTTCTAGGTGAATATGCTTATCACTACAGATTTCCTTGCTGCTTTTGGCTGAGAAGTCAACAACAAATCCATATTATCTTAGCATTTCTTTTTCTTTCTGAGGACGATGAGACCCAAACCTTGCACCTGCAAATTTAGATGCAAAGTAGATTTGCTTTATGACTAATATGTAGTCTG
Organism: Ramphastos sulfuratus; assembly: GCA_013399055.1. Lineage (NCBI taxonomy): Eukaryota > Metazoa > Chordata > Aves > Piciformes > Ramphastidae > Ramphastos > Ramphastos sulfuratus. Next base: position 138,359 of record WBNM01019592.1, read on the forward strand.
AACACATAAAAATAAAACAGATCTACTTTATCAGTAACAGGTGCAATGAAAACTTACTCTCGTTTCAGTATATCTGAATTACAGCAAGTCTTCAAATAGAAAGTCTATTAAAGAAAAGTAGGAATACTACAATAAATAGCATTCCAGACAGCCTAGGTTCCAGCTGTGTTGTCTTTATTTACCAGTCCCCACACCAAGATTTCTCCTTGTCTAAAATCCTAAGAAACCCGCAAACAGAACAATGAAAAGCATGACTGCATATCTCTGGAGCTAGTCTGTGAAACACAAGCATAATTTTACAGATAAAAATAATTTTTTTACCTGAAGAGAGATGTGAAATTACAGGCTTTTGATTCCAGAAAGAAGAGACTAGGTGACTTACGATTCAGATTGTGTTTGCCTAAGCTCTGTATCTAATGTTAATTGAAAGAGTGGATACTATTTGACAACACTGCAGGAAATCTGGCTTTATTTTCAGTGAAGAGGGAGTAGATGATAGAGCTATTTATTTTGCATGAGCTACTCTGAATAAAATACCTAAACTAATACAGATGACACTTTCACTCATACTGAATGGTAATCCAAAATTTGTCTGAACTATTCAAATCACTTGAATTTGCAAGTTAGCCTGAAGACTTTGAGGGAAAAGCTATTTTGCTATTTCATTGCTAGCATACGTATTTTAACATAAAGTAGCAGAGAGATGTTTTGGGTTTCCATAGAAGTAAGAGACACCAACCAATTAAGAAATGGCATTCTATTTTTCATTAAACTCATGAACATCCCCAGCCCACATCTTCAAAGCTCCATACATACACCCTGCAAGTTATTTTTATAGATAACACGAGCTCATAATAGAAAAGTTCCATTAACTCTGAGATAATTTTTTTATGCAATAGAGACAAAAGAATAAAATATGTGTGTGTATGTGTGTGTGTGTGTGTGTATGTATATATATATATATATATATATAATATAAAAATGCTTGCCTTTAGTTCTTTTTAGGAACCCGTTACAGCGATACATCATTTTAACCTGTGACTAGGTAGCACATTCAAAGAATTTTCTTGTCTTTATAAGAGATTCCACATCAAAACTAGCCCCATATCATGGAATATTTCATACCCAGCAGTGATGGACTATTTTGGAATACATTGAAAAAAATTCTATTTAGAAAGACAATGGTAACAAGTAAGGGGGAAGAAAAAAAACCCAAACAAACTGAAACACAAACTGTTGCACTTTTTTTTGTTGTTTAAAATAGTACTGAAAAAAGGCCTTTTGCCACACTAATATTTCTGGGATGTTCAGGACAGTTTTTTTTACTCAGTGAGTATACTTGGACAGAATCAGCCAGACGCATTTAGAAAACAAACAAACAAATAAAACCAACCCAAAACAACAAAAAGCATACCAACCAAAACACATTAATATGGCTTTGTAAACCAATAAAGGAAGTACATTTAGGAAAAAAATTCAGTCAATGCTTAAAATTCACATGATCTCAAAACTAATTTGATAAATTCATGGGAGAGAAAAAAAAAAATTAAGTTCTACTAGATCTTGCTCACTAAAAATGTTTGAAAGACTATCCAGGAGATAATGTAAGTGTATTAGAAGTGATTCAGGATGCGCTTACCTTATTCATGTGCCAAGATGATGTCAAGGCATTTTCTACGGACTGTAGACACATTAGGTGTGACCAGGTACCAAATTTTTAGTACAGACTATTTACCAGGCTCATGGCATTGCCTACTTCTGCTTTGAAAAAGATTGGATTAATTTCAGGACCACATAAGCACGTGTTAAATATGTCTGGGTTTTGGCAGAGTTGAGGGACTGCGTTATTGAAGAGCTCATTAGAAAGACACACACTGAATGGTAAAAGGTTACAGAAAGACACCTCCAAACTTGCTAACAGTCACTTTCATGAGAAATTTCAAATGAAAAGGTCACTAAAGAGCCTGACTTCTCCCCTGTTCCAAATTACCATGCAATTGTGCAATATCATGCCCGAATTACAGGAAGCGATAACAATGAAAGAACAGTTACAGAATATTAAGTTCGTAGCCTTCAAGACAAATAAGGAATATGGAAGAATAAATATGTATATCACACATTATGGTGTACATGGTGTACATATATGCTCACATATGCAGACATGCACATATATATGCATGTTGACCTAAAGCATTTTACATAAATGACTGCAGGCTCATTTATCCTTTTGAAGCCCAAGCATCTCACTCACTCTAGCTTAGCTCCCTATGAAAATGAACACTAGATTTGGCCTTTTCTTCTTTTAACAGCTTGTCTTAGATCTCTAGCAGAGAAAAGATAGGGGGAAAAAAAAGATAAATTGTGTTCAGAATGTGACATAAAAGAATGTTCCAGTTCTTTGTCTAGTTGATTGGATAGGGTTGGGTGATAGGTTGGGCTGGATGATCTTGGAGGTCTCTTCAAGAGACCTCTTGGTTGATTCTATGATTCTGTGATTCACTATGAGGAAATCTCTCTAATGGTCTGTGATCAGGGAAAATCAAGTTAAAGCCTTTTTAAACTTCTACTCCATGTTCAGACTGAAAGAACAGGGTGGAAGTTTTGTTTAGCATTTACAGAGGGTAAACAGGTGTTTGCAGCAGGCCATAGATTAATACCAAATGCAAGTTTCCTTTCTTTCAATAAATATCATTAAAGGAACAAAAAACCATTGCATTTTGGGGACCACATCACATGATCTGGAAACATGTATCACGTGGTTCAGAATAATGAAAACGTCAAACAAAAGAAACCTGAAAAACCAAAGCAAAACCCCCAAGCATACTCAAACATTAGCACTTTGCTTTTCCTTGTTGCCTTGGCTATTTTAAAAAAAATTAAGTGACTTCATGTTGTGTGAAATTAAATCACAGGTCTTACTTGGCCCACCGGTTCCTCATCCCAGTAACAGATAATAACTCATCTTCACCATCCTCAAAGTAACATTTTCACTTCACTGTATAAATTCAGCAAAGTCATTGGTGGAAACAGAGTATAAAAAATTAGGTGAGATTTCCTCATTCACATTGAATAAATCACATCGGGAGTCTCTGGTTGATTCATCTGGCAAATGTATAAGATGGCAGAGAATTTAAGACCTATTTTTCACCATTACTAGCTGCATTGAAACCAAAACAAAGACATATTGCAGCTGACTTGTAAAGCAGGGTTAGATACATCACTGCTGTGACTACAAGGGAACTGCAGTGTTATTTCCTCATGTAACTGAAATGATCTCAGCTACTAAGAAATTTCAAGCCTTTTTGGCTACCTTTCCTGGTGACACACTCGCCAGAGCTGGTAATAATATATTGTTTTAGTTACTGGTAAGCTGAACTAAGATGAGTATTTATACATTGTCCAGTCAGCACTACCTTCCTGTGCACAGATTTTCAGCCTTTCCAGAGTACAAACATTCTACTTTTGATTGTATTGTCTCACTGCTTGTCACCCACGATCTGAATTTCCCCTTTGATTCAGTTGCACGGCAACAGCTGATCATGTTTTGTGAGCCATCTTGGCTTTATGTTAGTTTGCATGTTTGTTTAAAAAAAAAAAAATCATAGAAGAGACTCCAATGATATTTTCCATTGTGCTTACTCTGGTTTTCTTGTGGTCTAGGATCACAACCTGGGCTGTCCTTACTGTAGATCCATGGCACAAATTGTTCTGTTATCTTCCAGATTCTTCATTTGGATCTGTAATAAATGACAGCACATTGACAAAGTTCAGATGTGAAACAGAGAACAATTTTCCCAGCTTTGTGATTATTGATTTGTTAAACTTCACCATCCTAGCCAAGCCTCATCCTCATATTGAAGAACTGGATCATTCTTTTATATCACAGTCTAAAGATAATTTACATTTTCCAGTTGATTACCTGTTGTTTTGAGAGCATCAGCCGAAGCATTGTGCTCATCACAACAGTAGTGTAAAAACTTCACCAAAAAAAAAATTGTCCTGTTCACCTGAAATGCCAATGTTCAACCTGATAATTCCACTGAGCTGCTGTTTCTCTGCAACTTCTTAAGAGCTACCTTAGGCTGCATATGGAGTAAACAAGATCTAATATTAACACAACTGATTTTTTTTTTCTTAGTAGGTGCGTGCTTTGACATGCAATAATCATTAATTTTAATGTTGAAAGACAGCACAATTATCAGTAGCAAATATTGCAGCTACATCTGAACAAATATCTTTTCCTGAGTAATATTGCTTCTTTTTCCTTCCCTGAAGACTTCTATTTTCCTATCACTAATTTTGGATACAAGAATAACTGACAGATTTAACATTACTTTTTTTAACATCTATTGACGGTTACCTCAACATACCATCCTACAGACTGGATAATCTGCTAATTGCCAGCTAGAAGAGTCTATTTTTGAGGTATACTCTATTTTATAGGATTTGGTGCTTCCTACATTAATAACTCATGATCAGAATCTGTCAAAAACACCAATGAAAGACAAAATGAAGTCTAGAAAGATTTTTCAAAACCGATATGGTTTTGATTTTTTTTTTTGTAAACAATCGAAGCCATTAAATGGCAACTTCTAACAATAATGAGATGTTTAAGATGTTGTTCTTCTGTAAAAATAGATAGAATTTATTTGATGATCACTTTCTGAAAGAAGTTTTATTCCAAAAAGACACCTTGATGCCTTGTATGAGCACCTATGTAAAGGACAGGGAAGAAAAGTAAGGTCTTCCTTCCCCAAATACATCTCATAGTAAGGTCACAGAATCACAGAATGGTAGGGATTGCAAGACACCTTCAGAGGTCAAGTTCAACCTCCCTGCCAAGGCAGATTCACCTGCAGAGGGTCACACAGGAACATTTCCACATGCATTTTTAATGTCTCGAGAGCTGGACATTCCACTACCTCTCTGGGCAGCCTGTTCCAGTGTTTCAATGTCCTTAAAGAAGTTCCTCCTCATGTTCAGATGAAACTTCATATGCGCAAGTTTGTGCCTGTTACTCTTTTTCCTTTCACTGGGTGCCACTTAAAACACACTAGTCCTGTCATCACTTACTTCCCATCTCCCTCATCTGCACAGGAAGAAAGCTGTAGCACCACCTTTACTAGAGCACTAGAAACAGAGCTTTTCTCTGTGATAGAAGTTCCTAAAGTACACAAACATTATGAACAGGATGTATCACTTCAGAAAATGTTTTTACAGCACTTGTCATTCTGTGGTATCTAAATAAAGGATCTAAACAAAACAAACTGTACAGATAGGTGTCAAAAATTTCATCAGTTTTACTGGAATAGCTAGAAATAGTAAGCCAGCTTCTGCTATATCTGTAAGACCGTAATAGCTGTTCTGGGTTGGGTTTTTCTTGGTTGGTGGGTTTTGGTTGCTTTTTGGGATTTTTTTTGTTGTTGTTTTGTTTTGGTGGTGGGTTTTTTTGTTTTGTTTTTTTTTTTTTGTTGGTTGGTTGGTTTGTTGTTGCTGTTGTTAGTTGTTTGGTTTATTATGTTTTTGTTTTCTGTATAGCTTATCCAAAGTAAGATCTGCATTACTTACATAGAGCTCAAAGAATGGAGCATACTGGTCCTACATGTAGTGGCAGTGGTTGGCTATAATTATGAAACACAAAGTCTTGAGTATTCAAAACACCTATGCTAGACAATCACTGCTACTCCACAAGGATCCTCCCAAAGGTCAACAGGCACTTATGCATTTCCCACTCCAAAATTATGTTCAGCATCATATGTGTTAATATATTTCCTAAGATCATACTTTCTTGTGTAACCAAGATAACAAAAATAGTGGCTCTTTACATGTTTAAACTGCAACCTTCTAAAAATACTTCATATCAAAACCTGCACCATGCACAAGAAAAAACACTAATTACTTACTTCCAGTTGGTTGAATTAATTACTATTCCAAAAATGCATATGCTTAAGGGAAAAAAACCCAACCTGTCATTTTTTTGACAGTTTGATCTAATACCCTAATACAATATGCACCAGTGCCACATGATGAATGGAAAACTAAACCAAAATGGAAAATACATGAGAGAGAGGGAGATTGAAAAGATAAATTATTTTCTTATTTGGACATCTTTTAAAAGATACCAAAATGCTGCTTCCTGAAGTTAGGTGAATTCTGTCTATACAAGACATGAAGTATTGGATAAGGTATTCACTGAGCTTTTCTTCTAACAAAACAAACAAACAAACCCAAACAAAATAACACTCAAAAGTTACAATAAACCAACAACAGCAACAAAAACAAAACCAGAAAAGCATTGAGAAGCATTGGAACAACCACTTAAGTACCTTCTTTAGAGATTTACCTGAGTTTTGAAACTGAAAAAGGGAAAAGAGAGAAATAAGCTTCTCTCCAATTCTGAATAAGTGGAATTGTGACTCTTTCAGTTCTCTTCCAGTCCTAGAAGTCAGTTACAGTCTGGTAACTTGCAGTTAGAAGATCTCCCTTCCTAAGAAGAGAGTGGTAGGCTTTGATAAAGGACTAAGTTTTATATATTACATAAAGATGGGCATTACTCTCCTTATCAGAAAGCAGGTTTTTCTTTTTATATAAACCTGCTTATTTACTATGTTTGTAATTTGTTCCTTGGTGTTCGTCACCAGGGTCTATTTAAATGATTAACTTTTCCATTGTGTTCAGATATGCTTCCTCCTACCTGATAGCTAGGTATAAGCTGTCCTCAGCACCCTCCCATCATCTTTCATGGCTCATGGAGATCTCTCTTGTATCTCATTTGTTTTTATCATAGTTTGGTATGTCACACACAGAAGATACTGAACCAGTTAATAGGGGAATAGCTACATTTCTGTGCTTGTCAATAGCTTGGCCTTTTTCTACACATCTGTACTCATTGCTTTCATGCTGTTTTCCTGAACACTGGAGATCTCTCATGTTTTTACCTATGTTGCTTCTAGTTACTTTTGAACTCTTGACCTGACAGCATTTAATAAGACATGGATAGAATAAAGTGTGGAAAGATGCAACACTATGCCCCGCCTCTGATACATCCCACCTTCTACCTTCATATTTCAAGCTGACAACATCTCACATAACTGTACTGTAGCTGTCTTCCTCTCTGTTGTGGTAGGCCTAAATAGGCCAAAATAGACTTATACATGTCCTGGCTTGCCCAGACATGTTTTTCTGCTCTCCCTTGTTCTGCTATGGGGAGAAGCAACCACAGGAAAGAGGACAAAGAACCTGGAGCCATTGAGTCTAAGGACCCTGGCCATTTGCATCCTCTGGTAAACAAGGTACACATGCTGGGCTTGTGTATGCCTTGTGCAAGGTCTGTGTTCTGCCCTAAAATGGGTAAAGCAAGCCTATAGCTTCACCTAATATGGTCAAGTTTGGCTAACTGCCATTCTGATTGGCTATTCTGTGTCCAAAGGCCCATTAGTCTCAGGCTGTATTGATAAAAGGAGATGAGGAGGTGACACAATGTGCTCTGCCCTTGTATCTGTGCTCTGCCATTGTATTTGTTTACCAGGAACAGGCTCTAAATGCCTCCACGCGATCAGTCTGCATAGCCAGCGTGACACTGTGATGATGCTGCACATCACAAGACATCCTGTCTGTGCCTGAAAGTCTCCTGCCAAGACAGGAAGCCCTGGAGATACACAGATCATCCAGGGATATCAGGACCAGGTCAGAAATTGTCTGTTGCCTTTCCCCAGCATCTCACAGCCTGGGAAGAATCAGAAGTCTCAGTGAATGGCAAGACAGTAACAGTATTCCCTGAAAGTGTTTGGGTACTGTCTGAAGCTGTAGTTAGCTCTGCCAGTCAGGAGATTAATATTTTGTGAGTAAATACTTAAAGCCTTAAAGCCATTGCCTTCTGCCATAAGCAGAAAGGAGATCCCTGAGTCCATCTAGTGGGCAAGCAGACTATCGACCACAAGCGGGACATTGACTGCAGGAACCTTCTCTTCCAGCTCAATTTATGTTCTATTATTACTAGTTATTTCTAGATCCTATGTTATTATATGTATAAAGTTTCCATGACCAAAGAACTGATTATTATTAAAATTAGTGATCTGGGTGACGAGAGTTCTGAATATTGAATATTAATAATATTAAAATTTGAAAAATATAATCTCACATTAATTAATAACCCTTCCATTACACTCTTCACTTGTTCTCCATGTTCCTTTCACAATCCATAGAGAGAAGTGGGCATATATATATATATAATACAATTCACTGAATGCCTCTCTACTCTAGGAAGACAGACCTTTTGAGTGTCTGCTTTAAAGAAAGATAAATTGCATCCTACAAGCATCCATCTTCCTCCATTAACCAGAAGAAGAGTCTACTCAACAATCTTAGAAGGCAATATCTAAATATCTACATTTATGGAGGGATTTCCATAATTTCTATGCTTGTGGAGAACACTTTCTGTGAAGAACAGCCTGGAAAATGTAATTAGGGGTAATAATATTAACTTCAGTAATGTGTAGCTTGATCTGTTATAAAGTGGGTAGAAAGACTTCTATGACTGCCTCTTACAGGCCTCTCTCATCTTAGTTGGAAACACGTCATTGGTCAATGCTGAAGACAAAATATTGGCCAGTGTGGAACTTGGGTTTAATCAGCCTGCTGATTCCTGCATTAAATCCAAACAAATGTAATGAGGAAAAAAAAAAAAAATCACCACCAACAAAAAACCCAGTTGTCTAAAATACCTTCCAAGGAGAGAAAGATAGATAAATAAGTCTCAGAAAAGCTGATTCGGTCTCATTGAATTTCATTCAGAATTTATCACTTATTTCAACATTAACACTATGCAAATTTCTGCAAGAGCTGAACGTGCATTTGATTCATTAGCACATAGTTTTGCATTCACCTTCCATGAACAGGGTTGGGCTGAGTATGCAGAAATCAAATGCTTGCAGACTGTCAATTAGAAGGATTTATTGCAAGCCTTTTAGGAGGAAGCCTTTTAGGAGAAAGCTATTCCCAAGGAAATCCTCAAAAAGTGTGTATTCCTCTTAAACATAGATGTCAATGGGGGGTAACAGGCTGCTGAGGTTATTTGTTAGTACACAATAGCTGATTAAAAAGTTTTTTACTGATTTCTTGGGTGAAAATCTGTGATTACCTTCTTTGTTACCCGTATTATGTGCTAACAGCAAGATACCAGTAAGTGGGTAAAAAGAGATTTTCCTTTTGAGCTAGGGCAGTACGTAGTGCTATTTAGATTGACTTGAAAACCAGTCCCATCTCATGAGGAAGGTTTATTTTTTTCATGCTTATTTTCAACAGATTTTGAGCAAATTGAAAAATTATTTTATTTAGCAGAACAAAGATACAGAAAGAAACTTTCACAAATGACAAGAGCTCGGCTGTGTGATTGCTTGTAACTCTATACAAACCACAGCCCTGTTCAAAACAAGTGAGTGGGCAAACAATTCCCATAATACATGCACTCACTCTTGTTTTTGATAAGTTCCATCTTGTGCTTCAGGAATTATAAATATGTCACACAGTTCAGTATGCTATGAGAAACTATATCCAACCTAATAAAACACCAGTTCACAACCTACTTCTTTGATTTTCTTGAGTGATCTTTCAGTATTTATTTATTTATTTTTAATTGATTTGTTGTACTAGAAATTCGATGCTTCAATCAAATGCAATTTTTATCAGGCTGGAGCAGCCAAATGAGGGAAAGGAGGACAGAAGTCAGCTGGAACCTAAGGAAAATATGAACTATCATTCATAGAACAGAAACAGAAAAATACAGGACCACCAAGTAAACCAAATTCGTGCTAAGTGAAGCAGTTGGAGAACATAGACCACTTCAGAGAGGGTTGCTCCTTGTGACATTATTTGGCTGGATTGAACATTGGCTAAGATATAGCTACAATTATCCTGTCCTTGTTTTGGGTGTTGCTGAAATTTGAAACCATATTTCTCATTTCTTCCAGATATACAGTAGCAATTTGAAATTATATCTCTTTAAAATGCATTAAGGGAAAAAAAAAAAAAAAAGCCTTGGTATCTATTGTTTTCATTTTCAACACAACTCTAGAAGATTTGAAAATGTCACAGCATTTCATAAGCAGACTCTCATTATTTGAGTCCTAGAGATGGTGGTCATATCAACTTGCAATATTGCTTCTGAAATTTAATAACACCAGGCACAGAAGCTGCAAACGAAGGGAGTTTACAATGGAAATATTATAGATAGAAATCTTAATTAAAAACTTGCCCCATCGTAAGCTGCTGAACATCAGAAAACATTTAAAGTCTGAAAAATTGTCACAAAACACATCCACATGAATTATATACCAAATACCCCACATTTTTCTGTGGCAGCAGTTTTCTCTTTTTTTTCTTAAATAGTTTTTTATAACTATTTTCTCATACTGCCTGTAATTGTTTACTGAAAAGCAATCTGGAAATAAAAAGCAATGTGATTCACATTGACCCATAAAAGATAAACCTCATGGCTTGTAGTGAAATGATAAAAAAGAAACAGTGGTAAACCAGAAGTATAACTCTTCAAACTGGTCACAGGAAAGGAGCTTTACATCCATTCACCTGCTATCCTTTGTCTTCCTGATTTTTATGAAACTTGTAGGAACTGTCTTTTAGATTTCTGCTGCATTTTATTGAAATTGGCTAATAAATTTGAAAGTTATTAGAGGGACTGGGGAAGTGTTAACCCTACAGTTGGTCACAAAAAAACTTCTTTGCCTAGGACAACAGGCTTCCCCACTCCTGTCACTCTCAGAAGCATATAATACTTCAATTAATCTGCTATATTGTGGCTTTCCCAAAGAGAGAAAAATCTTACATTGACAAAGTCTTAATTCTCTTCTAGCAAATTCTAGTGCAACAGCTATGATATTTTTTTTAGCAGAAACTTTTGCTTACACAGAGTTGTAATAGAAAATGATACAGTACATCACTTACAATCTTCCCTTCCTGTCTGTTCCTAGTTGGTGGGGATGTTCCTTCTAGTTTACTCCTATGTGGCTGGGGAAACAGCCCAGGCTGATGTCTGCCATGTCTTGAATGTTTCAGTATACCCTCAGATAAATTGTTTATTTCTAGAGTTAATATTTTATGGACAAACAATCCCCTCTGTTCCTTTCATGACAGTATGACTAATAAGAAGAGGACACTCAAGATATAGCTCGTAAGTCAAGAGAAGGTAAAGTCTTAACCAGAAATAAAATCAAAATTCAAGGAAGCCTCCACTTAAAAAAAAATTAACTAATCTCAATGAGAATATCTGAAGAAGTTAGAGAAAAATCTAGGAAATGGCTACAGTTCCTTTTTTTCTCTCTCTTAGGATTTTTACTTTCAACTTCTTCATTTTATCTACTGTATTAAAATCTCTTTACTCCCAAGCTGTTTCTCAGACATCTCATTAATAGAGTTGTAGGAACACAAGGAAGAGAGCAAACAGACTTTGATTCACAGATGTTTAAAGCTTCAAGAGATTGTTCACACTACTTATTTTGATGTCTCATGTAACAGAGTAATTCATCTGGATTTCATGCAGTAGTGCCAGCAGAGGAAAAAATTCTCATGCATAAATAAAGTGTTCTGAGATTTCTTGCTAGACCCACACACAGAGATGCACAAACTCAAAAATTAGTTACCCAGAATATTTAAAATAATTCAACCATCCAGAACGAAAGAAGAAAAAAAAAAATCCAAGTCAGTGAAGAACTGCCAGAAAATGCTGCCAGTTTCCTTTCATGTCTCAGATGCCCTCAGCCCAAAGCTCGTGAAAGGATGTTTCAGTGAAAATGACCTTATTACCTACAGATATGAATGTTTGTCACACTCCTGTCTTCAGTGAGGTCTGCCTTTTCACTGTGAATGTTAAACATAAAAACACTAGATGATGATAAAACTAGGAAAGGTTGCCTTACTCTGATTTCTGACACTTCCTTCTTTCTTTTTCTTCTTGGAATTCTAGTTTCCACATGAATGCATCCCCATGCAAAACCAAGGACAATTTTTGCTTGTTTTCATTAAGAACTGGAAGATTATACTGTGATCAAAAGGAAAGAATGCCAGAAAAAACATAAAGTGAATCTCTAAACATATGAAACAAACACAGATACTGTATATTTCTTAATCACAAAAGTAGTTAGGACAGGACTGTTTTCTGTTTTGATGCAGTCTTAAGACAGCATCACTCAGGCCTAAACCTTTTCCCAAGTGTTTGTCATAATATGTTATTGAAATATAAGCAGAAATGCAGGGACACGCAGGTGAATGAACTTGTTTGCCAGAACACAAGAGACCAAGGATGAATTTGGCATCCAGCTCAAGCTTCAAAACCCTTCAACTATTAGAAACCCTCACTCTGCCATAGTCTGTCATGTTCTTCCTCATCCATGAGATTCCCACCGGACTCTGCTTCTCCTGGGAAGAGCTTAAATTAAGTTTAGACATGATTTTACATCTCAGAAGGAAGGTAGGTCAATTCCAGATGCACAGATCTTTCTGGGAGATGACAAGATGACTAGGTAATGCTCCCCACATCACAGCTGAATTTGGCCTGAGGGCCTGATTTACTGAAGGAGATTTTTTTTTATGTCCTTCCTTCCCTTTGAGTAAACCACTTTTACTTGACTTGTCATGCACCAAGAAGGAGGGGATATTTTCTGTGAACTCTGCCGCTTAAACTGAGTTCATAAATATCAAAGAAGAAAGAAATGCAGATGAATGACACTAACAGTGAAAATGCCAGAGCAAGGAGGAGAAACAGGACAAAAAGTAGAAATTCTTGTGAGGGTCATTTAAAAGCTGAAAATGTCTTATTTGTTTTGAAGCAATGGAAAAATCTGAAATGAAGAAACAATTTGCAGGCTATTTGGTCTCAAAGATCTGGCACAATCCAACAAATATGCCTACAGAAAAAAAAGAGAACAGGATCTTTTCATGCTAGTAAGACCTTGTTTACCCACCTCACAGCAGAAGTACATGAGAACTCCTCACAATGTTTTCTTCCAAGTGCTTAAAATGCAAGCACCAAAACATGCTTCGGTCTCAAACTTGGGAGACATATTTTTCACACTTAGCACTACTGTAGTCTGAAAATTAAAGGTATGAAACAAACCAGCTCTCCCCACTCTTACTAACATGCTGCTTTGTTTTTGCATCTGAAGGCCTCTCCCTTCCTCCTGCTTTCTTTTACCTCCTTTTCAACATCCATTATTTCTTATACTACAGGAATAAAACCAGTACACCACTGCAGTGACAAATGTTGCCATTCTCAAAGAAGGCAGCTGAAGGAATTGCACTCAGGAGCTTGTGTCTGTTTCACAGATGGACAGCAGGATACAGACATTAAGAAAGGGCCCAATGGTAAACTTACTGGAAAGACTCTGGTGGAATTAGCCATCACCTCAAGACAATTCAAAGCTGCTTTTCAAAAAGACAGCAGTTTTGGAAAAGTTAAAGGTTTCCTGGGTTTTCATTTGGTTTTGGTTTTTGGGTTTTGGTTTGTTGTTTTTTTTAATGGCAAGGGCTTTTAAGCATGCTTTACTGATGTGATCAAAAAGCATTGAGTTGATATTCTATTAAACTGGAAGCTATTTACCTTAATAAAGTCTAGAAGGATAAAAGGCTAGAAAAGAAATGCAAGTATTAGCTTAGAATTGGATGCAAAGCTACAACAACATGTTTTTTATATTAATCAGGACATCAGCTATATTTGTTTTTATGTCACATATCACTGTTGACTTAAAATGTCTGCAGTTATATATTTAATGCTATCTTAAAAAGATATAGTCTGAAAAAAAAATTTAAGTAAAATAGATTTGAACTGGAGCTGGTTTACGTACATCACTCTATCTTATTGCAAGGCGTTTTTTTCTACTTTGTTACCACCAACACTCTCCCCCTGTACTCTGCACTNGCTTTATCAGAGTTTTACCAATTATCCATCTCCGCAATATACTGTTTCTGGCATATGCACCAAGAAAGCAAAGGGCAAAACTTAGTATTTGAGTAATCACAGAATTAATCTGGTTGGAAAAGAACTTCAAGATCATTGAGTCCAACCTATCACCTAACACCTTCTAATTAACTAAACCATGGCACTAAGTGCCTCATCCAGCCTTTTTTTAAACACTTTCAGTGATGGTGACTCCACCATCTCCAAGGGCAGCCCATCCCAATGGCCAATCATTCTTTCTGTGAAGAACTTCTTCCTAACATCCAGCCTAAACCTGCTCTGGTACAGCTTGAGGCTTTGTCCTCTTATTCTGTCACTGGATGCCTGGCAGAAGAAAGCAACCCCCAGCTGGCTACAACTTCTTTTCAGGTAGTTGTAGAGAGCAATAAGGTCTCCCCTGAGCTGCCTCCTCTCCAGGCTGAAGAACCCCAGCTCCCAAAGCCTCTCCTCCTAGGACTGTGCTCCAGCCCCCTCACAAGCCTTGTTGCCCTTCTCTGGACATGTTCAAGCACGTCAACATCTTTGTTAAATTGAGAGTGCTTTGTACAGTGCTTTGCATAGAAAACTGAAGAATTGGTTTTGGTCGTTTGGTGATTAGCTAACACCCTGTGGCACGAACATAGAATAACCTTGTATAGCAGGTAAAGTTAGCTGGTGTTTTTCAGAAGTGCAGCTACACTGTTTGATTAGACATCCAGTATAATCTAAATGCTTTGTGAAGAAATATTTAATTTGCCTTAAATTTACCCATGATTAGCTTCCTGTGGCCTTAAGTCCTTTAATTATGAAAGAGTAAAAAATATTTAGGACTGATTGGGGTTTTCATACACTTTACATCTCCAGCATTTCAATTAAGCTCTGGTAGAATGTTTCTAATGCTAAGAAATGCTAAATTTTTTAAAATGCCAGGATGCAATTTATTTCCTATACATCAACACAATGTTTTACAAAATTATGCTTGTATACTTAGTGCTAGACTTCAATATCGTGTGAACGCTTTTTTGACTTTAAAATGTTCTTCATGGAAGCACTATTTGAATTAGACTCCCATTGATTTCAGCAAGAGATTGGTCTTGATGCAATAAACTAAGGGTCTATAAAAATCTCCTTTTGTGGGAATCACTTACTGAATGAAACATTAGAAAGTAAAGAAGGACAGAGAGCACCCCAGTCCCAGAGGCATAGTGTTCATGGAAAGTCACACACTGATATACAACATGAACTTCAGGTTGCCCAGAACTTGAATGTCTGGCTCTGATTTGTTGAACACCTCGGGAAGTAAATCCACTTCAGATTCTTGCTGACATCCCAATCCCAGGTATGCCACCCTTAGAAAACATCTGCTAAAGTGTTGATAAATCTTAGTCCTGACAAGAGCAAACAATACTGAAACCTCCTTTTTTTTGAGTCTAAGATTCATGTTTTGCATAGGAAAAAGCTAAGCAAGAAGGTATTAACCAAAGGAGATTTCGGACCTTATTTAGAGTTGCATAGCCCTGTGTACTACAAAATTTGGCTAGCAGCTTTTATTAGGTAAGGTTTCACTCTAGCATTAGGTGCACCTAAATCAAACTGGAAACATACCGAAGTCAATACACAAGAAACTTCCTAGAGAGAAAACACACTGAAAAGAACCCACAAACAACTCTACTGTTACATACTTATCAAAAACAAACAGAAAAGGTGCTCACTGTAAAGTCTGATAAGTGAAGTTTAATGCCAACTGTACCGGCACGGCATTCCATCTCTTCCAGTTGTCATATTAGAATTACCTGCTCTGTTCTACCTATCTGTCCTTATATTTGCATTCCAAGTTGCATCACTACAGTTTCAGATTAGGCAAGAAGTTCATGACTGAAGAAATGCACTTCAGAAATGACATCTTGATAGTGTCTTGAAGTGTCAAATGATAAATGATGGAAGTAGTTAGACAACAAATGGAGATAAAGAACTACGCTGAGGCAGGGAAAACAGAATATCAAAATGTGGTCATTTCCCCAGGGTGGTGACACATGTATTAAGATTTACCCAATTATGTATTATTATCCCAGACCAGCTGGCATCACTATGAAGTCTACCACTTTTTTCCTTTTGCTATTTTCAGCATTTAGCCAAATCTTTTGAAGGTTTCTCATATGGCTTGTGCTTGTGTCTTTCAGCTACATTCTGTGACAAAAATTTAAAGTGCAGCTGAGTAGAAAGAGCCTGAGACAATAATTCAGAATCATAATGCAATATAATGAGAAGGAAACACCAATTTCTGTGCAAAAAGTGTTGCTACTTAAAGACACAGCAAAAAGTTTTTATGGAAGCATAGTTGTTAGAATAAAAATAAGCTGCTTACTTAAGGCTAAAAATGTTAAGTGCTTTTTAATTCTAGTGAAAGAAATTGGCTCTTGATGTGGGTTTGGGAGTNCAGCCTACAGTATAATTTTCTCTATTAAAATATTCCAGTTATCCTTAAACCAGCACAGCTCTAGATATGCAGAAGCATTTAGTAACTCTTTTACTTGGTTGTGGAAACTGAGGATGTTGCCTTCCAGTCAAGAGTTCAGCAATATTAGGTAGATTTTCTTCCATCGGAGATATATTTATCAGGTCTGATCACCAAACCTTTTAGAGCAGCCTAGTGATTGCTTTGAATTATGCTGGTTGACAATAAGAAAATAAACCCAAATGGGAGAGAAAACAGCATGACAAAACTTGACATCTCAGTGACTCTTCATTTCCCAACGCTCATTTAAAGGGACTCTAGGTGTCTCAAAGCTATCAGTGTGTGTATGAAGGAGGAGGACACATATAGAAGCCCCACCCTGACACTCACAATCACATTACAAAACTCCAGGCATCTTAATGAGGAAGGAATCCAAGTGAAAATAGCCTTGGTTGCCTGGTGGAAATTGGTTATGTATCTTAAACATTATTAGGCTATATCTATTGAACTGTGGACAGAAAAAGGAGCTGGGCTGATCAGGGGTCATATTTCATTCCCTACAATCTTAAAGATGTAAAGATAGTTTTAGATTGGTTTTATGTGGCTGGTGTTGTTGTTTTTACAAAAAAAAAAAAAAAAACCAAAAAAAAAACAACACCCCTCCATTGTTGATAATTATTTTTGTTTCCTATTTGAGTTTCTAGAAACACATTTAAAATACTTGTAAATAGTGTCCAGTAAAGAGTAAATTTAAAAAAAAAAAATAAAATTAGTTACGTGACAACAAATACCTTGAAGATGGAAGTGATGGAGACAACAGTTTGTAGACAAAATTATCAGGTCAGCCTAGGCATCATTCTAATTATTACAGTATATTAAGCAAATATATTTATCTTTCAAAAAGATCAAGACTATCATTTCAGATGTAATCACATCTCTAGTGCATTTGTTTTAATACAGGTTTAAGGATTGTTCATTAACAGCTTGACTTGCCAAGGAAAAGCAAAAAGACAGAACCTTCTCTATTGCAGTGCTAAGGATGTCCATGGGACAGGGTTTTGCAGGGACAAATACCTTGTCTGGGAAGTCGTGGTCAGGGTTGTAGGTAGAAGTCTGTTTTCCCCTCTCTTGAGTTTAAACAGTACCCTGGCTAATCTCAAGGATCCTTTACACATTCCAGAAAACAGCCTGCCTTCCTTTCTCAGAGATTTTGGTGACCTATAAGTCAGGTGCAAAGCAAGCTTGTGCATTTTTGTCCATCACACCAGCATCTACACACAGAGTAATGAAAGCAATTAAAAAGCAATGTCTTAAACTGAGGAAAACACAGGAGCAATTTTCTCATGTCCTGTGAAGATTCTACTTTCCTTTCATTTTTCAAGACCTGCTAAGAAATAATTTGGGCCATATTTCTCAAGGACCAGCCCAGAAAGGAGACATATTTTAACCACATCTGTCAGAGGACAATAATTCATGCTATCAATCATATTGCATCACTCATGCATGCAGCATCTAACAAGATGACATTTAATACAAAATAAAAATGATGAAGGTCGCAGGAATTTGCATAATTCATTACTGGGGTTAAGCAAGATTATTTTAGCCAGTGCTCAACTAAAATTTGTCTAAGATGACTCCCTCTGAGTAAAAGGTGGACATACAGTGGATATTTTCCTCTCGTATGCAGCCGTGCACTCTGAGAACCGGACTGATTGTAGAAAATTCTTTGAATCTTACTGGAAAATGGTTATTTGGGTTTTGTGTCATGCTTCTGCCTCTGCTGTCACTTACTCTTTCAGTTCTCTACAGTCACTTTCCACAATGGTCCATATAAGGATTATAAGGAGATCCAGGACCAGTGCTACTCTGTTGCGAAACCCTGTTAGAGAAACATCCTTGGAAGATGAAGGCCTCTGTTTGAGGATGAAAGAACATGTGATATGCACAAGCGATGCTGCCTTCTGAGAGCATGTTTGTGAGCTGACCTGAATAATAAACTGCAGGAATGGCTGATCTCTTTGAATATAAAATCAAGTAAGATCCTACTTAATTATCAAACCATCTGAGAGTTCTGAGATCTGCCGTCCAAGTGGCCAAATTGCTTTCATTCTTTAGTCAAGACAAATACAAATTTCTAACAGTTCTCAGTCTTTGTTGAAATCGGACCCATAGCAATCAATAACACAAGTCTACATTCAATAATTGTTCAATGTTTTTCAGAAATCTAGTCAAAAGTTCATTTTCTCCAAGATTCTTGCCACAGATTTGGGGATTTTAAACCTCTTTTCAAAATGCATTTATTTGTGTTCCTGTGAATGATTCAGATGCCATCATTATCCACCTTAATGAAGTTGTCAGAGTGACATAAGGGTGAATTAAACCCTAGAGGCACAAGGCTACAGTGTGAACAGGATGTCTTATAAGCCTTGGATATGAGGGTGAATAATATTCAAATCTAACAAGCACCTCTGTTTCACATTGTATTTGTGCATACAATAGTTATTCTAGCTCCCTCTCCCCAGTTATATGACAAAATTTGTCTAGAAGACTTGACATTAGTTCCTTCTTCTTTTAAAATCACATAAACATCATTTATATCATTGACTGTTTATAGCAGGGTTAAGCCATGCCTCTGGGTAACAAACAAGTCTAGACTAGTTTCCACGGATTTGTCACGAATAAAGCTACAAGTAATGTCTTTGAAGAGAAAAATAGAAAGCCCTTCAGTCTAAGCAATTTTAAGTCCTAATGCAGCATTCCTGCCTATGAAAGTTAATGTTTTAATGTTGTGAAAGCCCAAGAGAGAAATCTGTAGAAAGCAAAACTCATCCATCACTTCAGCTAAAGCTTTTGCACTTTTTCTTTTTTTTTTTTTTTTTAATCAGGAGACAACATTACTTTCTTCCAGCTGAAGTTGTTCTTATAGACAAGAAATAGATTTCTAACTTTTTGAGTTTTAGGTTTTCAGCTAAATCAGTCCTCATCTAACTTATTAGGTAATCATGTCAATATTAGATTCAGCACAGGGACTATGAGAGGAACTAGTGACCAAGATATTTTTTGGTGACTACCTGTTCTGGGTTAACAGTTTCAGCCACTTGAGGTCTGCACTGCTGTATAGAGAACTCTGCTCAAAGGAAACTCATCAACACACAATGAGCGGGCCCATAAATCTCTTTGCAACCAATGGGCTTAAGAATTAATTAGTTTTAAAAAATATCTTATTTCAATAAAGTCAAAATGTCTTAGAAGTAATAGGTTTTTTTAAGGATTTAGGACTACCAGCCTGATGCATTTGAGGAATAGCATGTTTCTGAGGTTGCAAGAGACATTCTCCTTGATCAACTCTACAAAACTTCAGAAAGACCTTTACAAGTCACTGTATGTTAATGTTAAAAACATTTGAAATCTTCCACCAAATGATCATATAAGGTACAATGCAAAAAAAAAACAAAACAAAACAAAAACAAACAAAACAAACAAAAAACCCCCCCCAAAAATAAAAACAACAAAAAAGAAAAGTGCATTGAATGCAACATCCAAAGAGCTGCAATGTGAAAGCTTATGTTGTGTGATTCAATAGCAACATGAGCAAACCCCACATCATTTTTAGACTTCTTATATTTTTTTAACAGTTTGTCTGTTATCAGAATGATACTTTGCCTAATAGGTTTTGCCTGATACATCACAACAAACTTTGATTGTTTCCAATTTGGACAAACAAACTCTTTGGCTGCAATTTCCCAATTTGTCTCTACCTCAGCCAAAACATATTGAGAAAGCTTCACCGAAGACATTTCTGTAATTTCCAAGAACAATATATAAAGAGATAAAGTTTTATTAAAGTGATAAAAAACTACCTGACATTGATAAAGATAATTCAAGAAACTTTACTAACTCCTTCATTTAGAGAGGGGACTTCATATCCTACAACTGCAATGAATCCACTTCAGCTGTCCACAGCTCAAAACAGAAAGAGCTCAGGCACTTGGGAGCCCTAAGAGGCATCACAGAAATGGTGAAGTTAAGAAAACTAGGAAATTAAACAGTTATGGATTTGCTGCAGTTAGAAGATGGATGTTTCTCACCATAGTGCCAGGACTTGCCTGCTCTGTGCCATAGTTTGGCATATCTCCGGCTCCACAGGGAAACCAGAGGGCTCCTGGGGAAGCACAGTAACAATCAGTGATACAGCAGGAAAGGAGAAAAAGGATTGGTCGTCCAGAAGTCTCAGAACTCACATCTCAGATAAGATTCCATAGCCTAAAGCAGTCTTTGTCACCCTTCTCTAGCTTGTTCCTGAACAGTGTCCCATGGCACAAACACCCTCTCATGCCCTTCTTATTGTTTTCATGGCCTCATAAATGATTAATAGCAAGTCCTTTTACTCAGACATTTACACTTAGACTATACTACAACTTCAGAAGATCTTAAAAGGCACTATTTCTACTACAGAGTGGAGCTTTCATAATTATTTTCTTTTTGATGATGGCACCAGAGACCAGCTAGCTCCACTTTGCTGGGTTCAGAAGAAATCTGTATCACCATTTCCAGCTCAAATCTGATCTTGTGGTCCAAGTTCAAAGAAAGGCAAAATAAATGTGTTAATTTATTCCAGCAAGTTGTAAGCCATGAGATCATTGCCACTTATGAAGCCAAACAAAATGTGTAACACAAGCATGCTTCTTTGGCAGCCTGCGGACCTGAGTGAAAGTGTGCATGTAGAACTCATAAGCACTGGGAAGGATGAGCCAGGGCCATTTGCTGACTGTAATGGGATATCTAGTGGTCTTCCATCACCTTCCCTAAAGGTCAATGTGTAACTGTGGGGAAAAAAAATAAAAACTAAACCCAATTCTAAATACCCCTGCAGTTACTCAGACACGGCTTCTCGGTTGCAAGCAGTCACTATTTTGCATGACACTTTCCACCGGTGCAGAATATCATGGAAAACAAAGCTATTGCTTCAGGAAAAAAAGACATCATTTAGCATAGACTGTTGCAACAGTTTCAGACAAGTTATCTGACCTTGTACAGTGGAGCACAAAGATCCTTCCCATAATCTCCTTCTTCAGCTGTGTTACACAGCCAGTAGCTGACAGCAGAACAGTGCTGATGAAGTGACGAAAAAAGAGACAGGAAGGAAAAATCTTAAACCATCAGTTATTTTTGCAGAAATGGTCTAACAATAGCTGTTCAGAGTGCAGTTCACACAAACTGCAGCCTGGAATGAGTATCAGAAGTTTGAGAAGTGATCTGCCTTTCCCTATTTGATAATTTCAGCATCACTCAAGCTCTACTTACACTGACTTGGGAAGTCTTTCTGCTCAGATGTAATTTAATAGATTTCTTTCTCCCTGCTCTACTTCACAAGAGAAAAAACAAAAACCAACCAACAAAACAAAACAAACACACAAAAAAACCCCCAACCCAAACCACCAAAAAAATCCAAACAAAACAAACAAAAAACCCCAAACCAAGGAGTCCATTCCTGAATATCATTTCATGCATTTCCTTTCTTTTCCTTCCTCAATCATGCAACTGAAACATCTACCATAACTAACACCAAATCTGCAAGAGAATCTGTGGAAATATGGAAATATTAATACAAGATCTCATTATTGAATTCCCATTTGTATTGCTTGCAAAACCAACCTGACTGATGAAAGACTAACCCTGCAAGAACATCTCTTAAATAGGTTGTGACATGGCTTTCTAACAAAAGTCTTAGCCACAAAACCAAATTGGCTGCTGTGAGCTTGAATGAATCTTCTAGGCAAATAATCTAATTTCATTTTCTTATGTATTGAGTGGGCTTGTTCCTTTACTTGTCTGTAACTTTAGCTGATACTTTAAAATTGTTTCTGCAACAACATTTTTCAATCAAAACATCCTCAGTATTAAGAAGGTGGGAAAAATAGTAAAATAATAAGAAAATTGTTTCTAAGGCAAGATTCTGCTCATACTCTGCCCAATTTAAAGTGAATAAGATTATTTATTTTTCTTACAATTTCAGTACTTAGTGGTGCATGTATGGGCTTATTTGGATTTAAACCAGTAATAGCCACGTGCAGCTATGATTTGGCTGTGAGAAAAAGACGGGTGATAAAGTCACTGTAATGGGCTTTAATGTGGATTCCCTTTTATGAAGATATCAAACATAACAGTTAAGCTGAGGAAGAAAGAAACAAGTATCAGAAAAAAATATAGGCCATTTCTCAATGAGGTGTGAGAATATAAGGCACAGTCTCAACTTGAATTATGACCTTGCTCTCAAGGAAGCCCTGAGATGGCATTTCCATGCCCTGCCCTTACCCATATGTGGGAACAAAGTCACAGTCTTCTCTTACAAGTGTGCTACGTAGCAGAAACAAGTAAGCTGTTAAAAGTTTCAAATTGGTAAAATCAGGTGCAGAATTGCACAAAGAAAATTTCTTTTTATATAGTTCATTAATACCCAGGAATCCCTATTTTCCATGGAAAGAAACATCACTTCTGAATACAATGTTTAAAAAGTGACAAGGAGGAAGGAGGATGTGAATCAGATCTATATACAAACCTGGTATCTCTGTTGTCTTCAAGACAACTATCAGGCTGGCTATTCCTGACCTCCTAAATCTCAGCTGAAATCACACCTTATTGGGCAAATAATCAGAATAAAGGGAAAAATTCTGAGCTTTACCTTCTGTAAGACAAGTAAGACAAAGTGCTATAAACAAAACATTAAGTTTTCAAGTGAAAATGTTTTTCCTTACTGTATTGAAAATTAACTTTTTAAGGATATGATCATTCTTTAAGCTATATACCTGTAACTGTACTTGAATATGTACTTCCACTAACTTTGGAGAGTTTCATTATTTTTTTGGTAATATTCTAGCTGCCATTCAAACCTCAGACAAACAATGAATAATGTAAAAATTGATTGCCCAGAAATAAGTTTACTTATAAAAATCCATCAAGTCAGGGTAACCTGGTTTGATTTTCCCCCCATTTTTTCCAGGAATCTTTTTAATCCTCAGACTCCCAGATAATTTATATCCAGTAACCAATTTATAATCTTAAATTTATCAAACAGATTGATATGAATGATGAATTTTTTAGATCACTGAAACATTCAGTCCTGACAGATTTGAAATCATCTGAATGGTTTCAGGAGTATCTCTTAAAGCAATCTTGCTTTTTATGGCTTCTTAGCTATGAAAAAACCATATTCAAAGCACGTTGAAGGATAATATGCAGCTAATAGGTAAGTATGGATAGCCTCTGATAGCAGGCCAGACATTTTAAAAGGGCCACAATAGCTCAGCTGATTATGGCTGTTGATTTTTATATTTAAATGAAGTAACACACCTTTAATTACAATTATGATCACCTCTAGGGATTTAAAAGCTGTACACTCCAATGAACCTCGGGAACTTTCACATAGTTGTTCATGTCCTACAGGAATAATACAGTATTTCATTTAACATAACTGTAAACATTTTTCAAATACTTTGTATTTTGGCATTGCTATCAAATTTCTCAACATAAGGACTTCTGTATGTTTTTTGTACTTTTCAGCCTGCAGAGAGCAAAATTGCAAGCTGAATTTCCATTGAAGACCATTTTCTCAACTGTTTGACATAAGTACCTTGCAGTGCAGGTTTTTCTTTCCCAAGATAATGTGCACAGATTTAAAAATTATAAAGTGGTTTTTTTTCTTCCTTTTTGTTAAAGTATAACGTGTAGCAATTTAGCAACATTTCAAGTCTTTCAAATACTACTGATTTATTCACAGTGAAACTAAAAACCTACTCACTTCTCCAATTTCCCTAGTGCCTTTTTCACCATTGCAGAAGTTAGACTGCATGAGACCTTCATCTATATGCATTGTGAAAACAGTTCTGAGCCTGAAAATTTGTAGTGGGAAAAAAAAAAGTGCAATGCCACTAACTTCAAAGCATCAAGCCTTTCAAATCCATCAAACAAATCAAAACCTTAAGGCTTTTTCATCAAGAGCTGTAGACATGTTGTCAGATACCCCAGAAATAATCCCAGAATCCTGCCTCTGACAATTAGTTTCTACATCAATCAACAGTCAGGTAAAACTAACGATGGAAATATATAGGGCTTTTGTTTCAAGTAGTTTCATTTTTGCCCCTTAAAAAACACAACACATTGTTTTAATCCTTCACTGACTCTATGAGGAAAGCACCAGTCTAGAGAAGTTCTGCACATACACCTAGACCTCTACGCTAAATTTGGCCACGGTGAATTCCTCTCACAGTATCACCACGTCTAAAACAGAGGACTAAAATGACAAGAGAGGAGCATCTTACACCTGATCAGTTCTTAGGGCTAAGGCCACAGCATTTGTGCACTTTCCTTACAGTGTACTTTGGTTCTACCCTCCTTAGAGGCCAGAGAGTAAGCTCCCTGGATGACAAGGTGAAAGCATTGAATCTCACTGCAGAAAACTTTGTCCATCTCTAACACCCTGATGTTTCTCATGTTAACTGAAGCAGCATCACTCAAACTCTCCTCATCTGAGATCAGGGTGTTGAGACATCTTGAACATGATTCCCAACAGCAAAGCCTTCTGCTGCATCCAGGTAAATCACCTTGATGCCCACTCGCAAGTGACACAGTTCTATTCTTTGTATAAGGAAAACTGTAAGAATGTGTCAGGTATGAAAGAACTACCTGCATGGTTACCATGGTCATTCTTACATGACTCTTAGAGCTGCTTAGACATGTGATATATGACAACATAGGAAGTGTTAGCATGCGATAAAAATAATCCTTTGCACAATGACAAATAAAACCTTGTTTCTGGAGATAAGATTTACTTAATACAAAAGAAAAGATCAACCCCTTAATTTTCTTTCCAGAAAAAGTAATAAACTGAGAGGTTTGGGGAGTTTCTGTCCAGTCTTAGGAATTAGTAGTTTTGCAAACTATTTCGCCTTCTACAGATACATATATTATTTAGGACTCAGGCCCAGACAACAACTGAATGGCCAAGGAGGAGCTGCTTACATCAACCTACTGAAACTACCCAAGATAGGGTAGCTGTCAATTTGAGTCAAGTTTAGAGGAAAAGGATTTTCTTCAGTTGTTTATTAAGGTGAATGTTCTCATTTTATCCATCAAGGAAGCCTGGTATTTACAATTCTAGTTTTCTTATTTCTTTTTCTTTTTAATGTTAAAAACCAAAACCCACAAGAACAAACAAAACCACACACAACCCACCCAAAAAACCAACAACCTCCCCAACAAAACAAACCCAAACACCAGCCAAATGAAAATCCCAAAACCAAAACACACAAAGCAACCCCCACAACAAATGCTTAAATTGGCACCAAAATCCAGCCTTTTCCTACAGCCTGGTTGCTCAGTACCATGGAGAAATCCCTTTCTCATTTAAATAATCTAAGGATAAGTTGGCTTGGAGGTTTCAGAGCATTTGAACTCACAGTGCCCACTAGTGAAGTAGTAAATAATGCAGTGCGAGAGAATCTTCTGCACAACAAGGTGAAAAAAAGGAAAGACAGTGAGCTGAAGGAGACAGATGAGGTGGGACTGCAAAGAAGCCTTTAGGATGACTTTTGAATGTTTTCTGCAGTTGTGTCTCTGATTTCTCAGTAACTAGAAGCATCATAAGAGTGGATGCACACAGCTGAGCTTTCTGCCTACCATAGGTAATCTCCTGGGAAACAGCAAGCAGGCATAGATTAGGCTAAGCAGAGCATTCTGCAGGCAAAGTTACCTGACTGCAGCTAAGACACTAGGCACACCTCTATTGCTTGCAGTCTCTAAGATGAATATGAATAGCATGGGCTGTGCAGCAACACTCTTCAAGGGTGGCTGGGTGGCCCCTGCACGCATTGACTTCCCTCAGTGCAGGCACAATGCTGGATAACTGGCAAATACAATTTCATAGAAGCAAGACTTGCAGGAAAAGGCTAAAATCTGAAATATTCTTGATCTGATCTCTTTCCTTTTATGAGTCAATGTTTGGGGCACTGGCCTGGTGAGAGGTTTTCAGCATTGAGGAAGGTCAGAAACTAGATGATGACTTAGCTTCCCCACAATATGTGCTATTCATTTAACTATGCAGTCTTGGTACTTCTCCCATGTAAATTTGGGGATTTGTAACAGCTTCCCATTAAAGACATCCCTGGAAATGCTAATACATCAGAAAACATGACAAGCTGAATCAGTTTTTATTTTGAGTGCAAGTGTACATTTATATTACTGCCTAAACCACTAATTAAAAAGAGAAATACACTGATGAGACCAAGACAAACTCAAATCTTAGTGAGACAGAATAAATCCATTGCTTCCTAGATTTTTGCATGCACACAGGAGAGTAGGACTTTGGTTTAAAATCATTACTTCTGACAGAATCATTGTTCAAGCAGAGGTATGATGAGGTATTACTGAGCCATAGGACCCAATCTGCATCTTGATTAGCTTGAATCACAACTGTGAGTCCATCTCCCAAATGCATAGAGACAGGAGTTCAGGTTACATTTCCATGCTAGAGAAGCAAAGGAGGGACGTACAGTTTGCAAGTCAGTGTGCCAAGACTCAAAAATACATCATGCAAATTATTAAAGAAAGCCTCCTCATCATGTTTGTCAGCTTGAACACAGATCTGGAGAAATTCCTAAAGCTGTACAATTCAAACTATCCTTCTATTCCAAGGCAGCAATTTATGCTAATGATACATTACAACACAGAAATGGAAGAGCACAGGTGCTGGAAACAGCCAGCTCTTTCTCTCCTAGGCACAGCAATTCCACAGTTCTGATTAAAATATCAGTTTCTGAAACACATAAAAGCATTCTGTGAAATCTATTCATCTGATAATTTACTATGAAAGACCATTTTTACTGCTGAAAAAATAAACAGCTGAAGTCCAGTTTGACTTCACCTAGATGTTTGAGTTCCAGGAAAGAACACAGACTTACATTTCCTTTGTGGTGATGGAATTAAGCCTTTGCTTTTATAAGGTAAGAGAGCTGCTTGCAATACACTTGTTTCAAGTCAAGGAAAAAACCCCAAAGCTATTGTCCATAGAAAGGATATTCACAATATGTGGTCTATGCCACTAACTAAAGATACTTAGGGATTCTACGATGAAAAAATACCCAAAAGTCACCAAGAAAATAGCTCACTCCTCCCCTTGCCCACCCCCCCCACCCAAAACCAAAAAAACAAACAACCAAAAAAACCCATCCAAACAAAAAGAAAAAAAACACCAACAAACAAACAAACAGAAAAAAAATCCACTGCTATAGCACTGCAAATTCAGTGAAGACAGCCATGAATTTCCTCAGGTAAACTCAGAACTTAGGTATTTCTGACTTAGTTTATAGCTACTGATGAAGGCTTTCTTCCATAGCTCCCATGCTTTCTGTCCATCACATCACAGTGCATTCAGGACAGTTCATGTCTCTTTTATTTACTTTAACTCTTTAACTCTCAGAAAGTACTCAATATAGACCGCATTCAGAACACAGACACAATACCCAGAAACAACTGGTCAGCGAGCAGAATAGTATAACTCTAATTTTCATCACCTGAAAATCTATTCACATCAATGAAAAACTGACAAGCTGAGGGAGAAACTTTAAAACACAAATATGTATGTTTAGATAGTTCTAAGGTAGAGAATTCTATTTTAGCTTATTCTTTTGTATTTCAAGAAAAAAAAGTTTCTTGTAAAAGTGGCTTTCTGTTAGTGTAACAGCACTCCTATGAGTATTCATTTATTAAAGTACTGTCAAAACATTATTACTTGAAACCTGAAGCATAACCACACCCTGATCAGCCACAGGAGAGATGGCTTTATGCCACAGGGTGGGTTAAATGATTCTATTCCCAGTATATGCCTTGTGACTCTTGTGGGAATTGATCTTTCAAGATTTCTTTCATCATTTCTAACATATTTTCTAACTTCTAATCTGTTTGGCACAGAGTTGATATTTAATAACATGAAGAACAAACACAGGTGGGCTGCCAATCTGCCTCTCAACAGGTTCTGCTGACAAAAGGGAAACTGAAGACACTGAGTTGGAGCTGACTTTGCAAGGTTTGGCATTTTTATAACTATTTCTCCTCTTTTTAATTTGAAAGATGGGATTGAGTTTCCTCTGGGGAGTAACCACTTTGGAACAATATCAGAGGTCTGTGGAGTCCCAGTGCTGGTCTTTGCCTCCAAAGAGCATTTCAAATGTGTTCATTTTCCTTACTCTTTTTTTTTTTTGAGATTTCATACTGCATCATTGAAACTGTTATTGATTTCATCAAGATCAGATGAGTTTTTTTCTGCCAAGTGTTTCAATTTCTCATGTTGAGGTATTTGTTTACAATTATTTTTTTTTTATAAT
Organism: Ramphastos sulfuratus; assembly: GCA_013399055.1. NCBI lineage: Eukaryota > Metazoa > Chordata > Aves > Piciformes > Ramphastidae > Ramphastos > Ramphastos sulfuratus. The sequence goes on from WBNM01019592.1 coordinate 167,136, forward strand.
CTCTCCTTTTTTTCCCATATTTTCCTGTGTTGAGGCAGACTAATATTACCATCCCACATTCAGTAATTTCCACATCATAGAACGGTAGGGATTGGAAGGAATCCCCAGACATCGTCTAGTTCAACTTCCCTGCTAACACAGGTGTGCCTAGATCAGGTTACACAGGAACACATACAGGTAATGATTTGAAAGTCTCCAGAGAAGGAGACTCCACATCTCTGGTCATCCTGTTCAAGTGCTCTGCCACCCTCAAAGTAAAGTTTTCTTTAATCCCAGTTGAAACCTCCTGTGTGTTAGCTTATAATGGATGCCCCTTGTTCTATCACTAGCCACCACTGAAAAGAATCCAGCCCCATCCTCATGATCTCCACCTTTTTGATATTCATAGGCATTTACATCATCCTTTCTCAGTCTTCTCTTTTCCAGGCTAAAGAGCCCCAGGTCTCCCAGTCTCTCAAGACAGATGCTCTAGTCCCCTCATCATCCTTATGGTCCTCTGTTGGGCTCTCTCCAATTGTTTCTTCTCCTCTTGAACTGAGCCCAGAACTGGACACAATGCTTCATGTACAGTCTCACTAGGGCAGAGTAGAGGGGGAGGAGAAAATCCCTCAACCTGCTGACCGAACTTTTCATAAAGCACCCCAGAATACCATTTGCCTTCTTGGACACAAGGGCACATTTCTGCCTCATGGTAAACTTGTTCACCAGCACTGCCAGGTACTTCTCCCCAGAGCTGCTTTGTGCAGGTCTATCTCTAACCTGTACTGATGCGTGGAGTTATTACTTCCCAGGTGCAGAGCTCTACAGTTGTCCTTGTAAAACTTTATGAGGTTTACTTCTGACCAACTCTCCAGCCTGTCCATATCACACTGAACTGCAGCAAAGCCTTCTAGTACGTCAGCCACTCCTCCCAGTTTCATACAATCAGCAAAATTGCTGAGAGTACACTGTGTTCCTTCCAGCTTCCTCATGTTGAACACAACTAGACCCTGGAAACACCACTAGCCACAAGTCTCCAACTAGGCTCTGCACCGCTGATCACAACCCTCTATGTTCTATCATCCAGCCAGTTCTCAGTCACTTAATTGTCCATTCATCTAACCCATACATCCTAAACTTATCTATGAGGATGTTATGGGA
>WBNM01019592.1:168532-199292 GCA_013399055.1 Ramphastos sulfuratus
GGGGGGGCGGGTAACTCCCAAACCCACATCAGGCTGACTGGCCTGTACTTTCCTGGGTCCATTCAGATGCCCATTTTTCCAGATATAGAATAAAATCAGCCAACAACCTTGTCTTTCATAAAAATCATATACTTCTAGGAGAAAAGAATATTCTCAGTAACAAATAGTGAAGGGAATACAGGCATATTTTCCCCTTTCTTACTTCCCTAGCATTTCTGCAAAGTTGAGAGCAGTTTCCACTCAAAGCATTGTTTCCACTCTAAGGTGGTATTTCATGCAACCACTGTTTCAAAACTTAACAGGACCAGAGCTGAACTATGAGACACTTACGAGAACATCAAGTAATCTGGAAAATATCAAATTTAGGATTGAATAGAAAATTATAATGACTCCTGATACAGGAAACTGTGTTCTTTAATATTAGTATCATTACTGTCATTAATATATATTAAGACAAAATACAAATAGTTTGCTAACATATGTCTTGAAAACTACATTAGGGTTTAGAACTACTGCATTTCAAATAGTTACAACCAAGCATGTATGAGAAGAAATAAAACAAACCCGACTGTAGTCAATTGTACCAACAGAATTAAGCAGTAAAGAAAAACAGCAAGCTGAGTAGAAAATTGGGTAGAAATTGGAAATCAAGTTGTAACGGGTAATAGTTTATGAAGGAAGCAAACAGGGTAGAAATGATGCTTCTTGTTCTCCATCTCTATCAATTACGTAGATGAAGGAATAAGAAATTGCAATTCACAAGTTTGCCTAAACATTAGCATAAGAAGAGACATTGGGTTCCAAAAGCTGTCCCAGCAGCACTTTGACACTGAAGTCTAGCAAATAGAATTTAATACAGATAAGTGGGCTTTGCATAATGGAAGTTAAATATTAATTGTAACCACAAAGTAAAGAGCAAATAATGCAGACAACAGTTATTAAAAGGATTAATGAAGTGTAATAGATGGTTTCTCCCCAGCTGCATTGCGAGAACAAGAAAATGGGAGAGTAAGGTGCTTGGATGACTGCAAATCCTGTGTAAGTTATGTTAAATAATAAACAAAATAATCTACACTTACTGTACTAAATTCAGTTTGGGGTCATTATTTATAGGAAGGTATTTAAGAAAGTGCAGGGTATGTGTTATCCTAGTCACTGTCAAATAAGAATTACCACAAACTCGTATTTCCTTGCTCTGTTTCAAAAGGCATACCATAAAACGCTTAATAGCAGTTAGCAAAAATATGTACTGTTATTATCAGCTTTGTTATTTCTCTCTCACAGGTGCTTATTTATGAGAGTTCCTTTAGATTGGACTAAAGCATATTCATTCCCCATACTTCTTTTAAAGTAAATACATTTGTGATTAATATTGATGGGAAGAATTACATGACAGCAGTGCAGAGCAGGGATCGTAAACAAACACACAAATACGAGCATTGGTGTTGCTAACAGCTAGTAAGCATACAAATTCGGTGCTCCTATTGCGTGACGTGACATTAGGGTCAAGCACGTGAAACAATTGTATTGCTCATTTAGAATCCTTACACATTCTTTTTCATGAAGCATTAAAAGGCTTCTAGCAGAGCTTGGAATACAATATTAATGTGCTGAACTCTTTATTCATAGTGGTACATTGTCATTTTTAATAGGGACAGAACTAAACCCTAGGAATTTTTTTTTAATACTAACTTGTATTTTTCTCCCTGCTTTGTATTCTTATTCCATTCTGCCCTGTTTACCAGAATTGTTGGTCTGATTGGTCTTGTTTGTTTGAAACAAAAATAAATCTAAGAAATTAACTCAATCCATCAACATATGTTACTTTATTATGACTATGATGTTTAGATTGAAAACTTGTGAATTTTAACAAAAGGAAAATGCCATGCCCTTTCTCAGTCTCCCTTAGTAATTGTTTGAAGAAAAAATAAGACATATGAAGTATAGCTCTTAAGATACTAATTTACATTCCTAATGTTTAAACAGGAAACAATATCTTCCATACCAGATTCCTAAACTTTCAATTTTAATTTGAGACAGAGAGATCTCTGCCAAATTCTTGAATACTATTCATGGAAGAGACGCGTTTTCAGATTCCAGATCTAAATCAAAATTAGTTCTCCAGATCTCCCAGAAATACTCTGGAAAGTGGCCTTTTCCAAAAAAGCAGCCTTTTGCAAAATGAAGAAAGTATCACCAAGGCTTTGATGAACAAAAACATCAAAGAAGTTTATTTTCACTCTATCATACAAGCATTTCTGAAGTTCTGCGGTATTTTACCTTCAAGAAAGTGGGTGCTTTTCTAGTCAGTCCCCTCACATAACTAACTTTGAAGTTAAGAGCTTATTAATGTTATGATTATTAGCATGGTCACTCTGAATCCCTAACCATAATATTCATGCGGGAACTTGGTATAGATATGTGATTATTAAAAACTTAGAATTATGTGAGACAGCAGAAAACTGAGCAGCAGAACATGCTTTGTTTTTCACCTGTCTTCACTGTCACTGTGTGGTTTATTCACTCTTCATGCTTTTAAGAAGCAGTATTTCCACATATTTAGGAATTTAAGTGCTAAAAGTCTTGAGTTTCATCCAAATGACAATGATTCAGTTCATCTACTACAACATTAATTTAAAATACAACAATAAATAACAATATATAATAGCAATACCCACATAAATGCATTCCAACCGTATAAAAACCCCTATTTATCTAGAATATCCTAAAGCATTCCTGTCTGCCAAAAACAGACACAGATAGGAAGAGACATTTTACACAAGAAAATTGTAATTACAGTTCTGACATAGCAAGAAACTCATCTACCCATATGTCTCTGCTATTTGGAAATAGCCCAAAAGTCTTACCATTTCTCTCAGGAGTAGAGTTTAAGAAAAAAATTTGCAAATGTTGAATTCAAACATGGATTTGCCTTTTTATAAATGAATCATTCCATGTTTTGTGCCAAGGACATACCAGAAGAAGATGAGGCAGAATATTTGCTTCCTCTTCAAAAAACATAAAAACAAAATTTTACAAATCCCCTCAAACAACTGTCCCATTAAAAATCAACACCAGTACTTCTTTACAATAGTAACATAATAGATGGTCCTGCACAGAACTTGGAACATGTGCATTGTATTTTTCCTAATGAATGACTGAGCCAGTAATAGAAATTTTGATAGACAGTGGTGAAAAAGAATACTATTCAACTGCAGATTATATTTGTATCCAACCCAATGGGGTTATCAACATAGCCATTGACACCAGGCATAGTATATCACTTGAAAAACAAGAATATGATTACTACTCAGAGTCAAAGAATGACTCTACAGACCACCCTTCAAATAGAAATGTATATTAAAAATCCATTTCTTTGCATTAGTTGAGCTTCTGGATTTTGTCAATAATTGGGTGACAGCCACTAGACCAGATTTGCAGCTGATATAAATCAACATAGCCATTGGAGCTCCAAATACACCAGAAGACTGTTTGCATCAGTCATAGTGAAATACGATGAGTAGAGTCTCCAGATCACACTCCAGGTGATCAGCAGATTTTTCTTTTCAGTGGGAAAGGAAAGAGAATCAGGTGCAAGAAAATAAGAAAAAAGAAGTTGACCAAGCACAGAATATAAAAATCCACTTGTCCACTGACCTGGATTAAATGATCTTTAGAAGTTCCTTCCAACTCAGAGCAGTACTATGATTAAAGTCTATTTAGGAAATGTGCTTCTGAAAACTTTTCACTTTAATGGTCTAGAGTGTAAACATCTACTGAAGCTATCCTTTATTGTCAGATACTAGTACCACATCAACAAATCAGCTTATAAGTGGACTTCAGGTAATGTGATGCATTTATTTAAATCTGAATGCTATCTTTCAAGGGTTAAGCTTCCTCTCATTTTCTGCAAGTAATTTGCTTGATTATTTTTCATTACCCCATCCATATTATCCATGATATCTATTGTAAAAACAATACGTACTGGATGCAGGATAAATTGCACGTTTTACATTCAGAAAATTTGGTTTATGAACATAAGTTTCAGAAGGTATAATTCCCAGAACATAATTTAGAATTGGAAACAAGAAGAAACATTGTATGTTGTAATAGTAACCTGAATACTTCAAAAAGAAAGAAAGAATTCAAGTCAATTTAGAAGTGTGCAGCCTATAGAGAACAACCTTCCTATATTATCAAATGTTATGGTAGAAATATTAACATCCAGAAACTTGAGCTGCAGCTAGCTGGTCCCATTTCTGTGACAAAGTAGTTACAGATTTTGGTCATGAGATGTAAAACAAATTTATCCAAGGTGTAATTGAATAGGCAACTGGATCACAGAGTAATTTCCTGTACAGCCAAGATTCTACACTCAGGAAAGGAGCAAGTCTACCAAGAAATCTTTTACAAACTCATTCTGATCTCTGCAAACTACTTTATGCAGAACATTTCTCTACATGAATAATAATCACTCTTTGTTTTTGTAGGCAGGTTCATTCCAATGATCTGCTGTCTGTCAAAGATACAAGAGCTCACACTTTCTGCTAAAGTTTTTTTTATTACTGCAGGGGAACAGCAACTTAACAGTAAAGAAAGGACATCATCAGTGACAGTTTCGATTCTGATGTTAGCACACCTACTCATCTGTCTTTATGGAACATTCTGGAAAGCAATGAGATAAACCCCTTTATGAATACTGACAAATGAAATTTAGTTTTCCTGCAATCTCTATACAAAGAAGGTGAGAAGCCATGAGTCTGGACAAGTCCTCTCAAACCCTAATGAATGTTAACAAAAACGTTACCTTCTACTCTTTCCCCACAGACTTCCCAAATATAAAGGTTTTGTGTTGCAAACATCACCTTGAGAAATCTTGTATTCACAGAAAAGCTGCATTTAATACCTACAGTCTATGCCCTCAAAGGCTTTGCTTATCCATATGAATTCCCCATTGCTTATGTCAAGGTGAATTGTGAGCCAGTGACAATTTTCCTATACCTGACCACACTTTTTTTAGATGCCACATGAATAAAGCAGCCATAAAAATTAATACTGTGTTCAGAGACTGGCGAATGTACCAATTTATTTAAAATTTGCTCACATAGCTAGAAGAACTTTTACAAAGGTCTGTCATAGGACAAGATTAATCCAACCTTTCCCTGGTAAATTCCATTGCATTCTAACATTGCAAAGCAACCCCATCAAAACTCAGAGACAATACTGAGCTGTTGCAGTTTTTGCTTTATACTCATGCTGAGAAGATAAGGGATTAACAAAGCTTCTTAAATTGGGGGAGGGGGGAATCTCTGTCAAACACTTTTCCCCAACATACAAATAAATAAATAAATAAATACAGTACAGAATCATAGACTGTCAGAGGCTGTAAGGGACCTCAAAAGATCATCTGGTCCGGCCCCCCTACCAGAGCAGGATCACCTAGAGCAGATCACACTGGAATGCATCCAGACGGTTCCTTCTCTCCAGGGAGAGAAACTCCACAACCCACCTGGGCAGCTGGTTCCAGTGCTCTGTCACCCTCACAGTGAAAGAAATTCTTCCTCAGGTTCACATGGAACCTGCTATGCCTCAACTTCCACCCATTGCCCCTTGTCCTGTCACTGGGCATCGCCGAGAAGGGGCTGGATCCATCCTCCTGGGACTCACCCCTTATGTATCCATAAACATTAACCAAGTCACCCCTTAGTCTTCTCCTCTCCAAGCTAAAAAGCCCCAGTCCCAGCATATCCCTAAAGTCAATAAATAATATGAATTCCAGGCAGCAACTGTTCCGTATATCCTGTGTGGAGTACCAGACATTTATATTTTGTTAATATCCTAATTCAATACAGGATGTATGTAGTCTATAAGTCTATTTTAGATCTCCAAAGTGAAGCTTTATTGTCAATTATGGCCATTTATTTTCTCATTCCTCTTCCACATGTCAAAAACACAAACACAAAACAACCCCTGCCTTTTGTGAGGGAAAAGGGGAACAACACATATTTGTTTGATCTGGTTTAAATTCTCTTCTTTCTGCAGACAGCAAGGTCAATTTATTTCTCTTCCAAATAAAACTCAGACATTAGAATAACCCATCTGGAGAATATCTTGTTCTCCTTCATTGGATGGCTGAATTCAGAGTATGTTTCCTCATGTGAGCTTCAACTTCAGATTTATATAGCTAATGGTGAATGCTCCAACAGGCCATGTCAAAACCATCCAGAAAAAATCTCCCAGTACAGTCCTTCAAGAAGTAGAAACTATAGCCAGTGAAGGTCTCCTTGCCTCTACCCAATATCTAAAATGCAGGTGAATTAGAACTCTGAAACTCCCATAACCTAAAATCATCTAAAGTTTTTTTCTGGTCTTGGATTTCATATAAAAGATAATTTTTGTTAAAAAGGAGAATTGTGGATCATCTTTTATTGGTAAGGTCAAATAAAAAAATTACTTTAGCTCTAGATTGTCAGCTAACTCAAACTAGAAAAATCGAGTGAGAGTTTAAAGACTAATCTAACCTCCAGGCTCAATGCTAATGTCAGATTAAAAATTTTAAGCAGTGATAATGAAATCAAGTTGGAATTCCATAATTACATGGGCAACAGCAGTCTTTTTGCAGCCAGTTAGCTTTGTTTTTCTAGCAGAATATCTCTACTAACTTCATAGAAGTTAATATACCTAGGCAACAGGGCTAATTATTTAGCAGAACTCATTATCTGAAACACATGAATCAAAGATCTTCATTTCAGGCTGTTCCAGCACTAGGATACAGAGCACTAAAAGTTTCATAACCTCAATTTATTTATCCCCTATGTGTTCATGGTAGATCATCAAAATTGCCTTATAAAGAGGACATACAGGACAAGATTTTTGTAAAGGAGAGTCCATAGGAACAAATCTTTGCTCTCTAAAGTAAAGCTCCACTGAAAGAGCAGGATGTTTTGGGTGTCTACACAGAATTCAACAGCAAAGGTCTACTGCAGACACAGCTGACTTCATTAGATGGCATAATGCAGCAATCTTTTTGGATTCTCTTTTCCTAATTACCTGTATCTACTCATAACAACTTTTAAAGTCACAAAGGTGATGACACTAGGAGCCCTGTGTAAGTCCACAACTGTCCTATATTTTAAAGGCAGCTAATCTGAAGAGACAATCTCTCCTTCAATAATTAAATGGGGTTTCACTCATTACTGCAAAGACTGAAATTGAGTATGATAAAATCTAATAAGAGAAAGAGCATAATTTGGATTTTTTCATATATCTGTACTTGTATAGACAAATCTAAACTTGTACAAAAAAATAGCCTTGCAATATTACCTTTGGAAGCTTAATTGTAAACAATATGGAATAACTAATTTTAGCCACTTCTTCCTCTAATGCAATTTCTAGGTTTTAAGAGTTATATAAAATCAGTGTAAATGATTAATTTCAACCATGCCTGCTGTGCATGGTGAGGTCTTGTTGCTACATGTCCTATTTATGAGAGCATGAAGCAGCAGGACAAGGAGCAACAGATTTAAAGTAGAGAAAGGAAGACTTAGATTGGACATTAGGAAGAAATTCTTTACTATAAGGGTAGTGTAACACTGGGATAGGTTGCCCAGTGAAGTGGTGGAGGCCTCACCCCTAGAGATAATCAGGGTCAGGGTTGATGGGGCTCTGAGTAATCTGATCTAGTTAAAGATGTCCCTGCTTACTGCAGAGGTGTTGGACTAGATGACTTCTAAAGGTCCCTTCCAACCTAACCCATTCTAGGATTCTATCATTCTACAACAGCAAAAAGATAAGCAACTGTATTTATGCAGTCTTCCCTGGTTTATCTTTTCCTCAGGTTAACCACAATGCAACTGCACCAAGATTTATATTATTAAGCTTAAGGGAGGAAGGGGGGGGAGGAGATCTATAACCTTATGTATCTCTCCTCCAAAAAAAGCCTGTGAAACCAGATCGTCTTCAAACTTAGTTGTAAGCAACTGCAAAATTTGACTTCTACAGTTTTCTCCCATTCAAAAAAGACTTTCAAAAGTTCATTTTCAACTATTGTTGCTTCCACTAGCTCCTATTAGGTCTGGTGACAGCCATAAGAAATAAAGGGTAAATTTCTGGCTCAACTGAGACAGTTTTTATTCCTGGTCAAAGGAATTAACTTCTTGGTGGGTTCCCATTCCCCTGCCATTGCTGAATCTCACTTGCATGTCGTGAAAGGGATCTCATTCTCCTCTTTAACAGTGTGCATTCCCACAACCCAGCTTCCAGACTGAACCCATCTTTATTTCCTCATTCACTAATATCATTTCAGCAAGAAGCACCAACTCCTGATTTCTACAACACTAATCCAAGATTTTCATGTCTAAACAGTTTCACAGGATATATAACTAAATTTCCAGATAATTTGGCTACAAACACGGTCTCATTTGCTTTCAGCTTCATGGAGCACTTACAGTTACCAAAACCCTGTGCTTGAAAACACAAACCAAAAATTATGTGGATTTCTCTCTTCAGTGTTTGATATTTTGTAATCTGCTTCAGAAAACCTATATGGAAGCTTTGTAACAAATCTAGTATAAACAGGTGAGGCTACTTCCCTTTCTGCCTTTGCTACTCTTCAACCTTAGGACTTAACAATGATCTGTACTTGGACTAAGACACCAAAGCTCCTGTCAGAACACTACAGAATTTCCACAACTTTTTTGATGCTTTTTTATGCTGCATTTAACTCAAGAAATTATTTTTCACTTCTACTGTTTTTCTCCCACTAACTACTTCCTGAGTATTTTCTTATCAGAACAGGAACCAGGAACTTGATATGTGATAAATACCACCAACATCACTAATTTGTTTCCACATTTTTACTCCAACTCTATTAAGCATATGGTCTTCCTTTACAAAGAAATTTATGAGGCAGTTGGTTACATGCATTGGATCAGACAAGCAGGAAAGTAAAAAAGAGACAGGCTTCAGAAATCAACAAGACAAGAAACCTGTCTATACTGACAGGTTATACAATAGACACAATTTCATAACCCTTTATGAGGCTCATAACAGCCTTCACACAGAAAAGAGTTGATGCTTTTATTCAGTGGCCTTACAGATATTTGGATAAACATTGGGAAACTGCAGGATCTTCAGTGAATTTTTTTCCCCCCACCACAGAACAGATAAAGTCACATACCAGTGTTATAATACCACCCTGCCCTTAGTCCATTCACAAAGAGAGCAACAAACAGATCAGTATTTGTCAAATGCTCACAGACTTCAGCCTAATACACACTCAGTAAACCCCATTTTATATGAAAAACACTTATAGCATCTAGAAACTGCTGCCAGCAACTGAGAAAAAGAAAATATTTTCTTTTAAAGGATGCAACAAGCAACACTTCCGGCACACGCAGAAAGACCTCACTTCCCTACTTAAGGAGCACCCTCTCCCTGCTGCCTTCCCTATTCCTTTAGAACAGAGATTTCCTGGCAGAAACCTGCAAACTCATGAGTTTTTAATAGTTTCTCATCACCAGTAACATCAAGATCTGGACACTAGCTGATATAAATCAGCAGTACTGTCATGGTTTTGAAACTACCCTAAATTACAGTGGTGGAGGATCTAGCAACACACACACACACCATATTCTCAACTCTTGGTATGATCCAATAAGGAAGGAAAACTTAATTTTCACAGCACACCTGAGAACAAGCACATAAGTAAGCAATCTACTGAAATTACAGCTACACACTTCATTCAGTATTGTTTACTGATTCAAAGATTAACAACATTACACTAAGTCAGAGCTCTACAGATAGGGATGCACGATAAAAGGAGCTCTTTTATTCCACTGATATTCTCTAAGGTACTTTTGAGACAATAAATCAGGACTGGATTTACATAGAACATTTAGCAGACTTATGCATGATGCACTGAAACAGAAGTAAGATATAATTAAGCAGTGACATGGCAGCTAACAAATGTGTTTCTGGGCACTTACTGCATGCCTCATGTGGCATTATGAGGCACCAAAAGCCCAAAGCTTAGGGTACATTAACTATCAGAAAGGGGCCATAATTCTCTCCAACTGTGCAACCTGCCACATTTTCATGCTATTCTGAAATGCAATTTGTAAATTTAAATTAAAGAAACAAGAAAATAATACAGATAATCAAACCTGGGTATCATGACTGTGAGCATGAAAAATCACAATAGCCTAACACAAAGTTTCCCAGATTCCACACCTATCCAGGAGTAAAACATATGATATCCACTAAGGACAGATAATGAACTTTGATATCCAGTGCTAGCTTTCCTTTTACTCAAATGTAGAGTATAAATGCTAGACTACAAATAGCAGCATACTGCAGCACAACCTATGATGGAGTTATGAAAAAAAAAAATTAAATAACTTTTTAAAATAAAAATAAAAACCATCAGTATATCACTCAGCAGGTTACTCAGAAGGAGTTTTGGAGCTAAGTTTTCTCATGTGCTGGGCAAATTAACACTTCTTCAGCCTGAATCATGGTCGTGCTGGGAAAAGTGCACAGTGGTGCTGTAGCTCTGGAAAATTTAATTCCTTGGCAGCATACAGCTGCAGCACTAGTTACTTAAATTCAGCACCATCAGCTACTTAAATTCAACAGCAACCGTTAATGATTTAGCACCTACTGGCAGTTTGTCTCCTCTAGCCAGTATCTAGGGATGCAAAGGTCTACAGGACCCATCATGCAGATTAGCAGTGATTAGCCTGTTTGATCCAGGATTTGTACACAGGACAGGCTGTGCTGAAAATCACTCCATATCTGGGACTCAGATCTGAGCTGTCCCTGCTTTGCTGGTTGACAAAAGAAGGCGGTGTGCCAACAAGAGAGTGCAAGCATGCAAAAAGAACCCCTTTCATTTTCAGCACCAAATCTTGCTGCATCATCCATAAGCCATGACAGCAATAATACCTCAACATGCTCAAGATAAGAGCTAAACAGTGCTCTTTACAGCAGGCAGTGTAAATCAGGGGAAAAAAAGTCCTATTAAGAGCCTTTTCAGGGCCTGCTCTCTGAAGGAGTACAGTGTGTAAAGCCATGGGATAAAAGTCCTTAACATCACGAATCAGACTGTCACATTCAATTCACTGAGGTCAGTGTTCGCACACCTCAAGTATAAACAATTACATTGGCCTGGAATGTCTACTTCTCTATCTCTGTAGGTATGCTCTGTAGTCAGTGGAGAAAGGTCACCCATCTCTTTCTTCCATAGAGATTAGCCTTGCAAATTCACTGCACAGTCAGGTGCATCAAAGACTCCTAATTCCCCAACGTCTCCGCTTACTGATCTTTCTTCTAGCATTTCAAGTAACCTTCAGCTCTTTTAGGGTGATGTACTAGTGGCAAGTGAACTTTGACAAAAAAACTGAGTTAATTCCAGATGCAAGCCCAGATGTCTGGGTGAGGGACAAGGTTGTAGATTTCCTTACTGGTTTCCAAAAACAAAATGATGGTGGGCGTGGGGGATGGTGGGGGGTGGGAAGAGAAAGAGAAAGAAAAAGAGAGAGAGAGAAGCAGTTTTACTTTTCTTAAACTGACCATTACCACTACTTCCATCAGGAAGAGACAATTTATCCATTTCATGTTGCTGTATATTTATCTGAAGACATTAATAGTTACAATGCTTCTTTTAGAATTATCTTGGAAAATTCTACTTTAATACACTTGGATTTGAAAGATTATGCTTCAATAATTGGTAAAAGATATCAGGTTTTTCACATAAATATATTTTAAAAAATCCAGAGAAAACTGTAGAGTTCAGATATTTTGTTCTCAAGTTGCCAGTTAAACAGAGAAATCAGCCACTTGCACAGATGATTTCCACAACAACCTGAGGACAGTGAAGCAGCTCAACTGAGGTTAAACAACATTCAAGCATTTGAACCATCCTGGTGCCTGATTTTCCTCAAGTTCCACATCCTTGGATGCAGGATGGAAAGGTAGGATGCTAATATAGACCACTGGGAGGAATCTGACCGCCTGGTAGAGGTGTATGGGAATCTCTTCTCTGCAGAGCTAATGAGTTATAGCCCTGTTCATACTCCATCAATTCAAATGGCTTGCTTTGGACATTGTAGTCCAAGTCCATAAGCCAAAATGACACTTATCATACAGCCACAAGAATCTCCTAACCTCATGAGCTGCTTCGTTATAAAATTCTCTTCTGCCTCTGTCCTCTTTTGTCATTGAAATAATTTGACTGCATTAGTACTGTAATTAACAAAGTCAGGTTCCTCTCTGCAAATCTTCTGGATAAGCACTTTCTGTCTTACACAGGAGTCATCACAAATGCCCCTGATTACTGACTACATTACAAGCTGGAGAAAATGTGAATTAAGTGTTATTGCATCTCATTCAAATGCATTGAAATGAATTCCAGAATGTGTTTTATGAGATACAACAAAGAAAGGAGTACAAGAACACCCTCTCCCTCAGAGGGAAAAAAAAAAAAAAAAAAAAAAAAAGGAAAAAAAAAAAAAAAAAGTTTATTCTTCTGCAGTTTCAAGGACTGTGAAGTGACCTGCGCAGATGAAGAGCAGTTAAAAGAGTGGATTTTTACGACAACAGTAAATAGCCAAATAATGTAGCTCTTGACAAAGATATTACAGAAAAAAATCAAGAGACCTGAAACATGGTGCAGCTACATCAGACACCAGATGGAAAAGTACAATGAGGAGATTGAATATGCAAAGGTTATAAGAACTTTGATTAAAGGAATAAATCAGTGGATGGCTACAACATACAATCTTTAGACCATAAGTACATTTAATAGCTTCTCTAGCCCAAATCTTTACTCTAACCCACCTCTCTCACTTCCACAGCAGCTGGCCAGGGGACACAGAAGAGTCTGAATTTGAGAAACATGTAACTCCAAAGTTGAGTTCACTCCCCAGCTATTTTCTCCAGAGAAGCATTCAATTTTTTTCATCCACAACTTTATTCAGTGGTTTGGTCAATTAAAAAAAACCCAACCAACCAAGAACCCCCAAAACCCCCAAACACTCCATAACCAAAAAGAACAGCAAAATGAACAAATAAACAAAACCACCCACAAACAAAAACCCCACAGAAAGTACTAACAAATAAAAATTGCCATACAAAAAAACACAAACAAAACAAAAAAACCCCCAAACCCCAAACAAACAACAACGAAAAACAGCCCTGATGTTACCTTTGTCAAATTTAAGTGAAATTGGGCAACTAGTTCTCAAGTTATTAAGCAGAACTGACAGGCACACATGCATACATATGAACTTAAGAAATCTCATTTTCTCCATTAAGCTGGGTAACTATAATGACAAATAAAAAACCAGCAGGCACTAGAATTCATCTTTCCTATTCCTAGACAAAAAAAACCCCTTGTCGCTAGACTACAACATCACAGCAATTTTTGTTCACCCTGATGACTTTTATGGACTTCAAAACCCAGGCTATGGAGGGTCTGGCCCCACCAAGTATGACAGAAGCACAACCCCTCTGCAACAGGACTTGTTTTAGCAAAAGATGCAGGATATCCATTCAGTGTTCATATCCCTCTCTACATTTGCAAGGAGGTTGCTAAAAGGCAGTAGGAAGCTGTTCACTTCAAATACTTGTATAAAATACTTACATAGTCAGCAAGCTGGAATACATCTACACATAAGAAGAGGTGGATAGTCTAAATATTTAGATTCACAAGGAAGTAACCTGATGGTACAGAAAAGCACACGGAAATACAGCACTTCAAGCTTGGTAAAGGACAGTTTCATGCTATAGAAAACACGGGCATTTTTTTCTCTATAATGCCACAATTTTTGGCATAGCAACCACTCATCTGTGACCAAATCTCCCTCAATCTCCCCACTTATCCCATAGATCTCATGATCTTACAACATTAACATCACTTGTATAGCAACCACAGCTGCCAGTGTACCTCTGGTAAACATTGCTTTGAAAGAGAAGGGCAGGAAGGGTTAAGAAGCATGTCTGCATAAATGCACGATTGCTCTCTAGGGACCTGGAGCGTTCACTCGTGCTCTTTTTGTTGCAGTGAGGAAAAATAAAGCAATCTGTTGGATTGTCTTAATAGAAAAGGAAAATAAATTAAAAAGCACATGCCATTTTAACTAAGCCCATCATTCATATCACTAGGTGTAGGAGACGTGATCAGCCAACTAGAAATAATCCATCTGGTTGGACCCAAGCAACAAAATGTTCGTTCCATTTCTTTCTCTAGCCACTACATAATAATAGGGGGAAAATAAAGAAATGGAAAAAAAAAAAAACAAAAACAGAAAAGCCAGCTCTACTTCTCAAAAGTTTTACTCAAATTCTACTATCCTGGTGAAGATACAATGCTTCATATTGGCCTCTGACTGAAGCAAAAGCAATCCCTGTCAAAAAGGTGGGGCTGCAGGACAGAGAACAATAAAAATACACTAGACTGAGATTTTAAAACTCTTCTACCCCTCATGCATTTCACAATTTAGTCTGGCTGCCAACCCTATCAGCAGTCTGAATTCACAGCTAAACACTGCCTACCATTTCTAGTCTGATCACCAAAGCTGCCGATCAATCCCTTGCATCTACCCTATGCATTTTTTCTGATGCAGTTGAGACGCTGACAGGTCTCTAACGCTCACCTAATCATCACAAGAATTCCTTAACAGCAAATATTCAGGACCAAAAAAACCATCCTACAGCTGTAGCAGAAGTAGAATCTTGAAAGTGCAAATGAATTTGACTCTATTGCTTATCTCCAAAATGCTTGCTACTCTCCCATAGTGCTCTACCTATACCAGGTAAAGGTATTTCCTTTGAAAAAATGCAATTACTGACTTCCTTAACGTCCTGCTGATTCTTGTTTATGACTCACAGCCAATCTTCCCCTTCTAGTTACCAATTAGCACCTCCAGTCAAAAAAGCCAGAAAAGCACTTACCACCTATATTGTGGCTTTGGCCAGGGCTTTAATGTAGTGTCTGAAATTTAAAGGGTCTTGTGGAGTGAATATCCTATTTTATCTAGAGTGAAAGTTAGCTACTATTCATCATGATTCTTGGAATTCAAACAGCATGACTACACTCAAAAACAACATTTCTTGAAAGGTAATGGGATATATTTTGCACACATTTTACACTTTTGCCTTATTTTTGATGAAAACAGAAAATACAAAGATATTTTGCAATATCATGCTATTTTCAACACATTTTTATATCCAAAGTAATCTTTATACAACTGAATCACTTAATTTCTTTTTTTTTTTAATGAAAGATCCTGAAAATATAATTTTCTCATTTTAATCCACAGTTACTGTCTTCCACTTGTTTTCTTTAGTTAAAAATGCTTAAAATTTAAAAAAATATATTTTGTTTGACATTAAGGCTGATCCTTTTTCATGTGAGATTTTAGAAATGTCACAAACAAAAAGAATGAAAAAAACAGACTACACAAATATCTTTAGCTGTAACTTCAATAAGTCAATAACAGTTGCCATAAATTGATGCAGCACCAATACATTTAATATATTCCTTGCAATTTATATGATTCAAAGTATTCTTCTGCACAACCATAAACAAATAGACAGTATTACTGTCTGTACTACTTTGTAGGCAAAAGAGTAAAACAAGTAAAAAGAGTGAAAGAGAAACAGCTTCTGATTCTTTCAATATAGAATCATAGAATCGTAGAATAGTAAGGTTGGAAGGGACCTCAAGGATCATCTAGTTTCAACCCCCTGCCATAGGCAGGGACTCAGACACTATGTTTTTAACTTTTCCTCTCCAGTTACTGAGACTCCATATACCCAGCCTGGAAACAGATGAAACAACCACTGCGTAACATTTTTAATGTTCAACAAAAAACAAGTTTTACTAGCTTGCAATTGTTGATGCATTTCCTCCTAAAGTATTTTACAAACAGAGGATATCTGTAACGCCCCTCAATTTAAGAAGGACATTGAGGTNTGAAGAAGTAGATTTAGAGATGGAACAAGTCAAAAAAGGATTTAATGAGTAAAGATCTGTCCCAGGTTGGGAACTATAGAGTTAAAAATACTCTAGAGACTAGAAGATTGTTATTCAATCCCATAATTCTGCTATTTCTTCATAAATTCAAGGCAAGGCCAGCTCCTTCTCTTTTCCTCCTCCTCCAGCCCTGTGTCGGGCAGGAGCTGGTTTATGGGGACAAACATGTAAGGAGTAGGCCTGGTTTGGGGACTCCAGAGGCTGTGTTTAGGCCTATGAGTGGCAGACGCATTGGGGAGGAGGATTGGTGCACTGGGGATTATAGATTTAGTTTTGGGTTGGGGGAGATTTCAAGGGGGTCGCTATGGATGTTGAATCTGCTTTGTAATTTCTTTCTGTATCTCTCTCTCTAAATATAATTCTGTTTTTTCTCCAATTCATTTGAGAGCTTCGCTCTGTCAGCTCTCTAAACCCATGACAAAAGCGTATGAAATTCAGGCTTTTGTTCCTTTTCTTTTAGCATGAGGAAGCACTCAGTTTTTGATACCATTGCTAGAAGTATCAGTGTGCTCACAGGAATATTAGTAATCACTTTACAATACTTTTTTTTTTTTTTTTTTAAACTTTGTCTAACACTTAGTCTGTCTTCAAAGAATAGAAGTAGTATGTTGAAAGCTTTACAAGAAATTGGAGCAGCTTCTGTGGACTTTTGTCTAATAAATCTACAGACTTAGAGAACTGGAAACAATGACCATATAATCCAAACAAATATTTTTCAGGGTGGGCAAGAGGAAAAAGGGGACATCAACATTGTCTGGCATTATCTCATTCCATAAAGCAGCACACATGAATGAGCAGATGCAGAGCTCTCTGCTTAAATCATAAGTTTTTATGGCCTCACCATTTTGGCGTCTCACATTTTCCTGGGGGTTTTAAGCTTTTTGTACCAAACTAGTTGCCCAACATTGATGAAGCTCACTTATGAATCATTTGCACATACTTTGTCAAAGTGCTTATTGTGAAAAACAATTGCTAATCATTTTCAGAAATCAAAAAAACCTGACTATTATTTCTTCACGTACTATTGTCTAGAGGTTTTGCAGACACCTCTGCTTTCTCTCAGTAGGCTACAGAGAAAAATCACCTGCATGAATATCAGATCTTTTACATTCTGATCAGTGACCAAAAAGTTGCTTCCTTCCCCTGTTGTCTTGTCTTGTCTTACTTATTTGCCTTGTCACAAGCTGATAACCAGAACCAAAGTAACAGCAGCAAGGACCGATTTGATTACCCTCCACACAATGACGAACATTGCTCTCTGATCACCTCTGTTTCTGAAATGAATGTTCTTTTGACTCGCAGCATTGCTCTTCCAAGTCTATAAAGAACTTTGTTAATTATGCTGTCTATTAAAATGTTGCGAAGGTTACGCTAGGAATAAGATTTTTTTTTTTTAATTTCCAGCTATTCAAAGTGTGTTTGCAGGATTTGTAAAACTAATGTGAGAGATGAAGAATGCTTTGGAATAACATATTCTTATTTTTCAGAATGCTAACTTTAAATATGACAGGGAAGAGATTCTTACAGTAAAAAAAAAAAAAAAAAAAAAAAAAAAAATAAATGGATAGAGTCTTTATATGCTGGGCTTCATACAACATCTATCAGTCAATGAAAAGATGTCTAATCCTGGAGAAATTTGCATCTAATCTTATATAGAGTTAGAGAAAATTTTTCTGTCTCTAAATAGATTTCTGACATCCTGTCCTCATATTTCTCCATCCCACTTAAGAAAATTTATGACAGCTGATGCATTGTACCATATATTTCAAGACTAAGGTACAAGAGGGTTCACAACTTACTCCAAAAGAGCTCTAGGCCCTTACAAAAAAAAAAAAAAAAAAAAAAAAAAAAATCTAAGGATGCTAATGTGTATTTGGAGTTTTTTACTGTGTAATACTGTAAGTGGAATGGAAAAAANTATTTGCTAATTGGTTTGATATTTGGTACAATCAGTTCCCACCCACCATGGGGATATGGTTGATTTGGGGGGGACTTCCAAGTGAAGAACAAACAAGACTTCACCAAAATTATTTGGACTTTCTGATGTAGGGTATTGTAGTTACATATTGGCACTTAGGTTTGTGGAACTGTACCCAATTCAGTATGTCATTAGACCTTACTATCAGAAAAACTGAGTTCCTTTGAATATTTCCTAATGGGCAGAAACTGAAGCTAACACAAATGTCAGTTTCTATGGTTTGGGCTACAATTTAGAAAGTGACCAGAAAAAAATCAACCAAAAACCCTGTCGTGATTCCAGGTTATCTCTGACTGCCAAAAAACCCTACAGAGACCAAGATCCATCCCAGAGGATGAACTAGTCATCTCCAGATATCTTAATTATGTTATTCAATCCCATAAATCCTGTAAATACTTTAAAAGTAAGCATCAAGATCAATTTGCCCTCTTTTTCTCCCTGCCTCTTCAACTCTCCAGAGGGATCCTTATCTGATAACTTGGTAACTATGTAGGAGGACCCTGTGGCAGGCCACCGCCTTCAATGCTGTGGGCCCCTGCAGTGAATTTTGTCCTGTTTGGGGCCAATTGGGAGACAATGGGGATGGGAGGAAATGAGCACTGGGGTTTTTGGTGGTTTAAGGTTTGTTTGGGGGGAATTCTCATGTATCCTGTATCTGTATTAGATGTTAAGGATTCATGTATGCCCTATCTTTTCCTGCACATTTTAAAATACAACCTTCCAGTATTCATCTCCAATTCAGCAAGATTATTTTACTGCCGTTTTTCCTTAGGAAAGAGTAAAGTAAGATAATCTCAGTCTGCCGCACTGACACAACAAGCAAGCAAAAAACCAAATTAACAAAAAACAACAAATTAAAAAAAAACAAAAACCACACAGTCAAACCATAAAGAAACCTCTACCTTTCCACACAATAATATATGAAAAAAACAAGGAAATCTAAGTTCTCGTAGGTTCAGAGTCTGTAGTTCCCAACATTCACTTCTCCACATAGTTAACTGATGTGTACATAAGACTCAGATCTTTCTCCTATTCTTGTAACAATGATCTAACAATGAGATACAGCACAGAAATGTCCAGGTTCATGCTGCACCATCCAGAGAGGTGTACTCCAAGAAATACTGACTCCCTCATTCTCAAAGTAAAGCAAAGGAAAAACTCAGCAGTTTCTAGCTTTGGGAAATATTTTGCAGAAGTTAAAATATTCCTGTTGTGATCTGAGGCCAAGAAAGATTTGTGTCTTTTTAACACAGCAACTTCACCAGTTTGCTAATTTAAGTGTCTCAATATAAGTGAAGGCCAGAACATTCTTCATAGAGAGCTGCTGTAACTGCATTGTATAGAAAATTGTCTCATAAGACTAAATACTGGCAGAAAGCCTAAAATGATACTTGTTCATGGATGAAATCTATTTAGCTTGAAAGAATTATAGGTGAGAAGAAAACAAAGATTGGTAGTGCAACGTGGGTTTCTTTTGGATGAATATATATGGAGTTTACCTGACATAGCTGAAAAACTCTCATATTGCAGAGAATATGAAAAATGGTAGCAATAAAACACTTAAAAGAAAATACTTACTCAAGGCCATTATAGGATTGCTGAAATGATCAAAATAAACAGGTTAAGTCAGATCTTTCTATGTTTTTCTCAATGTTATTCTCATACCCCACAAAAAAAGCCCCTCAACCCTCAAGCATTTTAATCAAAAGACAGAGAAGCACCACACCACTGGAAGATGTGGGAAGTTTAAAGAAATATTTTCTTTTCTTTTTTTTTATTCTTGCTCAATATGGTAATGGTGATGGCCTTTACCAGAGGATGATGTCTCCATGTAAATATAGAAAACTATTGCTTCTTTACGTATCCTGAGTATTAAGTCAATAAATATTTAGAAGCATCAAAGAAACACAAGTTTAATAAAGAAGTAACACAGTTAATAGAATTTTCCATTCAATTTCTGCTATAATTTTGACGAATTTGGGAAATAAAATTACAAAAGTTGTCTAATCTCAGTCTCAGAACTGCAGATCACTTCGGTCAGTGAACCAAGCTGTTCATACATACTTTACAATGGTCGTCTCTACCCATCCTCCCTGACACTACAAGCAATGGGCTGTATACTTGCAGTTCTGAACAGACATCTGATTTCTAGTTCTAGCCAAGTAGAATTGGGGTGGTAGTGGTGGTAAAGAACTAAACAAAACCAAACCTGAACAAGCTGGTGACGCCTGTGTAAATTAATCACCAAGCCTGATGTTTAATTTACACTCTGTGAAGATTCAGTTGACTCTCGTGAGATATTCCCAATGCAATCAGCAGACAAATTATCTCTCCTTTCAGCCTGAACTTACAAATCATTCTCTCTGCAGTTCTTTGGTTACAGTATGTTTGATGAATTCTTCCATAAGACTGGAGACAGTTTAATTTCATAGACTTTTTTTAAAAGTGAGATATTAAATGGTATTTAAAATCATTAAAATGAATACTGTGATTTCTGGTGCAGAGGATTGAAGGATAAGCCCACCAGTGGCAACCTAAATTAATAATATAAACCAGACACAGGTATAACAACATCTGATATAAAAAATTAAAACCAGGGACAAGAAGTGTGGGTGGGACTGTTTTATTCTCACAATTTAAATTACTGAGTAATACTAATAACTAATTTCTAATCCAGGTGCTATGATGTCTTGGGAAATACAACTGCAATAAATGTAGTGTAAATTAGTAGTCTACATGTACTGAGGGTCTCTCTACTGAAGACAACTAAACTCATGTCTTGCAAAAGACTGTTATTCAAATCAGCCATTCTTGTGATTCAGCAGCTTGCAAAATATGTGGTCAATATTGAATCAGCTCATCCTATCTGGTTATATATAGGAAAGAGAAAAGGTTAAGCCAGAAACCTTGCTGATTTGTGGCATGCTGTGGGTATGCAAGCATGCTTTCTCAAATATGGAGAAATCATTTTTCTTTGCAAAACTATATAGATTTCTTGAATGTTTAAAATACCACTTGCATAATGATATTAGTGCCAGCTACCTGATCTTTCTCCCAACACGGCAAGAAGTGTTAACATTAAAATAACTAAACTAATCAAGATGACATGTTGCTCTGCTACTGTACTGATTTCAAAGTGATGCTGTCACATGTCATTGAATAAAAAAAAAAATTAATTCAAACAAAACCAATACACCCTTACATCAGTCAATATTGTGACACAAACTGGAACAAGTCATACAATTGAAAGCTAACATCAATCATCAGGACTTTCTTTCCGGCCATTGTAAATACAAATGAAAAAAAAAATGCAATCACATGATTTCACTTCAAATCCAATTGCAATAACATGAACTTTTATTTTCTGGCTTTTTAAATTGTTTTTAAACCAAATCATTATTTTTAGAGATTATATATACTCCAAATACAGTATATGTTCTTTGACTATGTGCTACCATAAAATAATAATAATAATAATAATAATAATAATAATAATAATAATAATAATAATACAATACCATATCTTTAATATATATATATTTTTATGGTGTGTCTGTGTGTGTGTGTGTATGTATATACACGCACACACACACACACACACACACACACATATATATATAGGCTTCTCCACAAGTGAACCTCTGATTATGTTTTGTTATCTTGGAACACTTTTAGAACTTAACTCTTAAGCAAAATACTTCTGCTTAGATCTAGTCAGTCTTATGATACAACAGCTATTCACCACAACAAAAAAGAAAGTCTAAAATTAGGAAGATAAAGAGGCTATGATCACATTCTGCAGGAAGGCTTAAGAATGAAAAAAAAATGAAGGAGAAGTTTTCCCTGAGAATCTGTCACATTTGTAGAAAGGCTGTCATGTGAGGCCTAAATAGGCCAGAATAGGCTTATACAAGTCCTGGCTTGCCCAGATATGTTTTCCTGCTCTCCCTCCTTGTGCTTTGGGGAGAAGCAACTGTGGGAAAAAGGACAAAGAACCTGGAGCCTCTGAGTCTGAGGACTCTGGCCTGCCCAGACTTGTTTGCATCCTGTGGTAAACAAGGCACACACGCTCAGCTTGTGTATGCCTTGTGCAAGGCCTCTGTTATGCCCTAAAAAGGGTAAAGCAAGCCCATGGCTTCATCTAATATGCTTGGCTAACTACCATTCTAATTGGCTATTCTGTGTCCAAAGGCCCATTAGTCTCAGGCTGTATTGATAAAAGGAGATGAGCAGGTGACACAACATGCTCTGCCACTGTATCCTTGCTCTGCTGTTGTATTCGTGCTTGCCTGTTTGCTACTGCCTGATTGCATTCTGAACTGCCTGGAAACTGCACTGCGTCGCGTTTACCAGGAACAGGCTCTAAATGCCTCCACGTGATGGGCCTGCATAGCCAGCGTGACATCTGTGATGAAGCTGCACATGACAAGATATCCTGCCTGCACCTGAAAGTCTCCTGCCAAGATGGGAAGTCCTGGAGATACACAGATCATCCAGGGATATCAGGACCATGACAGAGTTTGTCTGCCTTCTTTCCCCAGCACCCTGAAGCCTGGGAAGAATCAGCAGTCTCAGTGGCTGACAAGACAGTAACAGAATTCCCTGAAAGCATTTGGGTACTGTCTGAAGCTGTAGCTAGCCCTGTCAGTTGGGAGATTAATATTCCGAGTAAATACTTAAAGCCTGTTGTAGTTCACAATTGCCTTCTGCCATAAGCAGAAAGGAGCTCCCTGAGTCCATCTAGTGAGCAAGCGGTGTATTGATCAGAAGCAGTATAGTGACCACAGGAACCTTCTCTTCCAATTGAGTTCAATTAATGTTATATTATTACTAATTATTTCTAGATCCTATGTTATTATCTGTATAAGGTTTCCATGACTGTGCAAAGAACCTATTATTATTAAAAATATTGGTTGGGGTGGTTAAAGTTCTGAATATTGAATATTAATAAACAATATTAATCTTTGAAAATTATATCTCGCATCAACTAATCACCACTCCATAACAAGGCTTTGTTAAATTCTGCCTCATAATTGTCCTATGGACATACCAGCTTCACTAAATCTGTACATTAAACCATCATGCATTTATATCATCTATTAAATAGGCAATAGAAGAGAACAAATGTTCCTGCAGTGAAGAGATAGTTCTTTAACCTGAGAAATAGCCAAATCATCACAGATACTCTTCATATCTAATAATCTGCTAGCTATGCCAGTTTGAAAATTGTGGAGTATAAGTAGAAACACACATGCAAAAGAAGCACGAAAATCCAAAGAGATGAGTATTTGCTCTCATTGTGGTACAATTATGCAGCAGAGATGACAACAGGGGAGCTCCTACAGTGGTAGGAGAGCTTAAATGGCAAAGAGCAATAATGGAGCTTTCCAGAAACATGGACATATTTATCATGGAAAATGACCGGGG
Organism: Ramphastos sulfuratus; assembly: GCA_013399055.1. Lineage (NCBI taxonomy): Eukaryota > Metazoa > Chordata > Aves > Piciformes > Ramphastidae > Ramphastos > Ramphastos sulfuratus. The sequence goes on from WBNM01019592.1 coordinate 191,974, forward strand.
AAATTATTAAAGGGTAAAAAGGAGAAAAGCTTACAGAAAGGGTTGGTGTGTACAACAGACTAAACATAAGCAGGGAAAATGAATCAGTCACTTAAAATGAGAGCAGTAGGGAGTAAGTTAGCAGCAAGTTTAATATATCAGTGGGGTTTTGATCAAACATGAATTGAAAGTCAGCAATAAAGAGACAGATTTTGATATCCCTGCTGGTTATACAGCACTTGGATGTGAGAGCAACTCACTGCAGTCAATGCCACTACACATATACATATGATCAATGTTAAAGGACATAATTCCTAAGGACATGTAACACTGTGTGAAGCTATAATCCCTTCGCTGGAGCATCCTGGCAAAGTAGCTACAACAGGGCAATTAAAGGAGAATTAAGATTTCTTCTCCTCAGTTCTGTTTCTTGCCCTTCTGCCTCTCCCATCTCTGAAAAGCACAGATCTGTCAGTCAGATGGAACTGCCCTCAAGTGCAATGTTGCATCACCAGCAACATTTGTTGGGTGCTGTGCTGGGTCCTTGGCTCTTCATCCAGAGAAAACAGAGTGTGAAGGATATGTTTCTGTATGAAATTTTATCTACCTTTGCACATAGTCTTCCGAGGTGCCTAGTTAATTTCCAAATTAGGAGATAAACCAAATTAAGTTGTAATACTGTGTATGCTCGTATATAGGGAAACCGCTTTTTGAGCTAGAAAAGCACATTTCTAAGGCATGTTCTAAATGACTATTCTACAGTAATCAAACCCATAATATTTTATCCCTCTTCACTTCATAATAGTTCATCCTGTGAATTCCCACTCATGCAGCCTTATCCCCAGCTACCAGCAGTGGACTTCCTAAGGTATACAAAGTCCCCTATACCAAAGTTCATCTCTGTTCTTATGTGCAGTGTAATCATGTCAGGCAACTTGTGGGTCTTAAAGGATAAGCTTTGATGTGTTAATACTGTAATATGTATGCAAGTGAGTTCAGAAACATGTACCATGCAAAATCCCTCTTAAATATCTATACTGGCAGGAACAGGCAGGGAATATATACACTTTCATTTGTGCAATGAGTAGGCCTAGCCCCTTTTCAATATTTTTGGATCCCAGTTTCATTATTTTTTTATCCTCGCAACTTCCAAGGTTTTTCTTCAGTCATAAAAAACCTCTTCCCTCTCTGCCTGCTGGAAAAATGTATTTTCATTCTTCCAGGGACAAAAATATTATTTTTCTTTAAGAACACCAGCAACGAAAAAAAAAAAGACAAATTATCCCAGACTTAACAGTCTCATCTCATGGACTCACTGCACTGAAATCATTGAAGGTCACTGCGGGATTAATACGAATGGATTAAAATAGGTAATACCAATGTAAAAATGGATGGAGATACTCTAGAGCTGGGCAAGAAGAGGGAGGGAAAGAATGAAGCTTGTAATTATTTTTCAGTTTGAGGAAAAAAGATGTACTGGCCATTATGTATAGCAGTGTAATTTTCAGAGAGGAGAGAAACTTGGTTTGTTTTAGAAGTTTATACTGCTTGTATGAAATGAGTTTATGAGCATACACAGTACACAGACATTTTAGCACGATTTAAGGAAGTAATGTGCCTGTAATTGCATGTGTTTGAGGGTGAGTTGGGGACAGCAATGGAGTACTAGCCCTTTGCCATCTCTTCTTTGGGATCTTCTGGACAGCTTTGCAGAGTTATGGCAGAAGTCAAAGACCTGACAATAGTACCTTTCTGAAAGGGCTGTTAAAAAGGCTAGGGCTGCAAGGAAGTCCTTGGTGGCCTTGCAGAGGGGAATGACTACACGAAAGTTCGGCTTTCATGAGGCATCAAATATCACACACTGAAACCAAGCTTTGTGATCCAAATTCACATAAAACCAACCTTCTTTTGCGATTCCGTTCCTGGTGTCAGTTGCTACAGTCAAGAGTCTTCTGGTGAAATAAATTAGTTGGACTATATTTTAGCAGACCTATTGCTATTTAGCCAGAGAAGTGGACTAGTAAGGACTAGCTCTTGTGATGTCACATGAAAATTCTATCTGATGCCTCTCATTCACAGAGGATTTAATGGGTGAAGAGTTTACTGGATCTTTATCCACTGGCTGTTTTTTTTCCCCTATGACTACTTAAAAATTACTGTAAGATTTTGAATTAATCACATTTTGCTAAAAAGTTATGACCCACACATTGACTTCTAAAATAAAATCAAGACTCCTCTAATCCAAGTACTTCTTTTTTTAAGTATCCCATTATCTGTGAAAATAGCTATTCTTTAAACCTCTTATTTGCAGAGTACATTTTAATTCCTAAAACTCTAAAGATTATCCATGTTTCTTTCTTTGTAACTATAGAGGAGATTTGCAATATAATTGTTGCCGTGCTGATGTGCTGAATGAATCTCTGTCAGATCACAACCAAGGAGCAGGGGGAGAAAACTGGGATCATCAGCCGAGAGTCCAGAACAAGAGTAGCCAAATTAGGAACAGGGAAGTCACAAGGAGGTCCCTCAACTGGGCTTTATTGTGCATAATAAAATCCGGTTTCATGGTTGCTGATGTTGAAGGGACCATACAGAGCATAAAGGAAAAGCAGCCTGTTTGGGTATATAGGTAAGGCAAGGCACCATCTACAGGAAGAGGTTGAAGAATATTTCTTTCTATGTGAAAGACAAGCTTCACAATAAGGAGGATTTGTCTGTAATCAACATGTGTATTGCTGATATTTGTATCTATTTTCCAAAATATAAATATGTTATATTAAGTGTTTGCCAACCTCTCAGCCTCAGATCTCCAGACTTTGTCATGGGGAAGGTTATAAAAAAGTCATTCTTGCCTGCTTAGAGAACACCTCTGAATGTTTTTATCCCTTACTCCAGGTGTCTTAGGAGGGGTAACATCACATTTAATAACAGACACCCCTGAGTGTGTGTACAGTACCTGCACCAGAGGTAGTCATCCCAGGCTCCTTAACTGAATTCATTGTGAAATTCAGTGCATAATTTGAGCAACTTGTGTATTAACCTTATTTTAAAATCCATTTTCTTACTGGTTCCTGGAATGCCATCTCCCTTCCAAGTTGTGGGTTTGCTTTGGTTTGTTGATGACTTTTTTCCATGGTAGTGAGACACCTATCTATATTTATGTGATTTCTTGGTTGCATTATTGATATTTTCCTTTGCTTGTCTAGTTTTAATTATGTAACCAAGCCACACTCAAGCTTTCACTCATTCCGTATTTGCCTGTTGTCACATTTTCCCCATTTTACATGCATTGTACATAATTCTATTAAACACTTCATTGATTTTAAAATCCTTACTTTAGCATTTAAAGGTTTTATGTGTTCTTTCCTGCTGAGATTCAGCAGAATTATAAGATCATGGATTCATCCCTTTTTTTTTTTTTTCCTCTGTCTTTGTTTCAATCCAGTCTCTTACTGTCAAGTCCAAATCCCTTTAATTTTTATACCTGAACTTCAGAAAACATCCTCAAAAAATGCTGGGAGCATCAAGTCCAGATTAAGGATGACATGAGTTTTCTTTTAAAATACAAATTCTCATACACAGCCCTTGTAGGAGCGGAAGTTCTTCCAATGAGGTGGTTGAATATTCTGCCAAAATAGACGTTCAATTATTTGCACCGTGCCACAGTGGAAACATTAGCTACTGAACCAGATTTCAATAGTAATAGTTCACTATGTTTAATAAATCACCAGGCTGATTCAGTAATAAATCATCGAATTGACAGCCAGCTTCAGTTGCAGCATTTTCAAAAAGCATTGTGTACAAACATGGAACATCATGTGTTTTGTGTCTCACAACACACCCAGTCCCTCTGCATGATCTCAGGTATCAAATATGCATAATGCATGCAACGCCAGGCATTAAGAGCCCCTGCTTTGAAGAGCTTTTCAATGCAGCACTCCTCTTAGTCTAGCTATAAATGGTGTTCTTCAGTTTTCTGTTATATCTTTATGAACATTACATGACCTGCCAATTTCTCATTTGTTTTTTTCCATCTCACTAACTGTGGGTAATGTTTGCAGTTCCACAAGTTGGTAGAGAAGAAATTTAGACTTTATTCCAAGTCTATTCAGCACGTAATCTCTCTTTGTTGGGAGAGTGAATCAGGTTTTCAGGTTACATGTCCAAAGAAGATGAAATCTAAGGAACTTCATTCCTGTCAGTCTGGCATTGGTGACTAGAAATTATAGGTTCAGAAGTTAATTTTATTTCACTAAGTGGAATTCTGAATTTAAAAAGTAATTTTTCCTTATAAAATCTTGCCTTTGACAACGGAATCCAAGATTGAAAAGCTTGCCTCCTCCATTACTAAGAGCAAAGTCTTTTCAGTTTACAAAGACTGGAGAGAAAACTCAAAAAATGGAACAAAAATTCCAAAAGTATGTGATTCTCCCAGGAAAAGAACATTTTTCATTCAACTCTTGAAAGCATTCCAATATTAAAGGAACTATGAAATTAACATACTGTTACATGTCACATGAATGACTGAAAAAAAAATCAGTAAAAGACCTTGATCCTCCAGACTGCATTTTCAAGGCAAAGAAACAAAACAAAACAAAAATCAGCCACTGAAAAACTTTATTCTAGTGTTACTGTGAACAGTTTCTAAGTACATGGCTAGAATAGTAGTTCCCAGATAAGGGTTAGGCTACCTCTGAAGCGCTGGGTGGTTTTTTTTTTCCTCCTGTCAATTTCTCTTCTACTTTTTCTGATTTTAGTGAACAACGTTGTATTCCAGTTAATAAAACAGTATTTCAGACAGACAGATATCTGTCTTTTTGCATGTCACCAAGCAAAAAGCTGATGGTGATATGAAAAGCAGGGTAATGTCATATACAATTGCATCAAGCCCACCATCACCTCACCAGCTCAGCTACGAGTACTCCATACACACTCCTCTGGAGAACAGAAATGACACTGACTTTGGAAAGTACAACAGAATTTCCCCATGCAAAAGCCCATGAAGACATTCTTCCCATCTTGTTCCACAATTATGGCAAAAACTTGTAAGATTTCTATTCCACAAAACATATAACCACACCACTAAATCAAAGCACCAAAAGAGTTTCTTGCAGTGAGTAAGGTGGCTACAGCACTTGAGTTTTTTCCCATTGAGGCTATCAGCTGATGATAGGTGATGTATGAGCACTGGAGCATGAAAATTGTGGGGCATTTTGCCTAGTTTGTTGGAAGGGCAATGTAATGGTTTAGCACAAGCTCTAACATGCCTGCTCCTCCAACAGAACAGGAAAAGTAGCACGCAAAAACTCAGGATTGAGACTGAAAAAAAAAAGGGAGATAAGAGTAGATTGATTGAGCAAAATCAGATAAACATAGTACAAAATGCATAATTACCTTATCCTATTTGCATAAAAAGCATGGTGCAAAGCAGTAGAAAGCAGAAGCAAGTGAGCCAAAAGCCCAAGCCAGGAAACTGCTCCCCCATCCCTCCTTGTCCTGCTGCCATCCCAGCAAAACAGACCAGCATCCAAGAACCTGGAATCCGGTAGCAGCAACCAGAACAGGAAGCCTCCCATATTACAATCTGAACTTCAAGCCCCATAATACTTTGCTCCAGTTAGCACTCTTGTTTTTTAAGCTGGTGTGACTGCTGCATCCTATGAATAACAGCAGCAGATGCAACTCAGTCCATGACGGGCAAAGTATCTATTAAGTTTCTTATGATTATCTTGTGTCTTCTCAGCTTCTTATGATGAAATCATGGGATAGACATCTTTATCTGTCAAAATTTCAGTATTTCATAAGCTGATAGTATCCTCAGCAAAAGATTATTATACCCAGATATGCATTCAGTAAAAACTTCATGTTCATGGCTATACAAGGTTCTGAAAGCCATAAGATAGATTTATTGGGGACAGCTTTATTATCTCATTACTACACCCAATAATTGTACAGCTTCAATAATCAGGAGAAATTGATTTTTTTTTTCTGACGTGTTTTGTTGTTTTGGTTTTTTTCCACTCCTAATATCTGCAGCACTGCCACAACCTATGGCATACATTCAGAAGTTTATTTATTTATGCATATGGCTTGCATATCTCAGGGCTAGATACATAAATTTTTAAGAGCTGACATGCTCTTCAGGGAAAAAAGTTCCCCCTCTGAATTATTCTGTTCACTCTGCAGCTATCCACTGCTACCCCTTGTTTATCTGCTCATTACTGTGACTGAAAATGAGTTTGTCAGGAGAAATATAATTTAAAGAATGAGAACACAAACATAGAGGGCATCTTGATAACTCAACAAATACACTATTAAAAAAAAAATCAGAAATAAACCTTTTTCTCCTAGCCTTCCTTTAAAAAGCAGCATTGTTCAAAGCTTTGGTGGAAAAAAATCAGATCAGTTTTTACAGGAATGCTCTGGAAGTTGTTTTGCCTTGCCATACATGGCCTTTGCCTTTTGTGTGTGTGGGGTGGGGGGCGGGGCGGGGGGAAGGATCATCAGAATATTCACTTCTAAAGAGGCTCAGTATTTCATAATTTTAACCTGTTCCAACCTTGAAGTGTGGGTAAAATAATTTATTCACTGGAAAAATGTCTAAGTCGCATCACAAATTCTAGCAAATCAAAATCTCTACAAACCTGGTACATGTGTGTGGTGAGAATGGGGAAATGAGATAGCAGATCATGCTCCAAACAAATTTTTCTGCCCAATGTAACACCTTAAGTGCTTTTAACATTTTGTAATATATTTATTCCCTTCTCCATAACAAAATGGCTCTAGCAAACAGGCCCATAGAGAGCTGGCAGTGGGTCTCACCAGCCACCTCCAATCCCACCCCTTCCTTCAGGAAAGTGACTGCACCAAAATAGATGTAAACAGAGAATAATGTAAAAGGAGCTGATCTCATGAGCGGAAAAGAGAGATGTCATCATCTTGGGACACGAGTTTTATCCAAAGCAGCAAAAGATCTCTTCACAGCTGAAACCCAATTGCTTGGATCAAGTTTTTTTCCTCTGGGACATGTTGAGGAGCACAGTCTCTGGGACTTTGCTCCAGTCCAGTTCTGCCTGTCTGCCCTACCATACAGCTCTGACTCCTTGGCTCCAGTCTTACAACTTCAGGATCAATGGCAGCAGAAAGTGTTGAAACAAGATGCTGCAGAAGGGGGTAATTGATTACTGCGAGATGATATTTTTAAAATATTAATATATAGTTTATTAATATTAAATATTCGGAACTCGCACCACCCCGACCACCATTTAATAATAATAACAGGCTCTTTGCAACATTATGGAAACTATATACAGGTTATAACAGGATCTGGAAATAACTAT
>WBNM01019593.1:0-17460 GCA_013399055.1 Ramphastos sulfuratus
TTATTATTATTATTATTCATTGTGCCTTGCTATAGGGTAGATGTGGTAGTAGTTTTAAACAGAAGTTTAGTGGAAGTCTCAAATTAGGCATTTGCAGCTATATTTAGGCAGATTTTAAATGCTGAACATCTGATACTTTTTTTTAGCTGAGGTTTGCCTAAGTTAAGGTTTAATGGGAATCAAGAACGGGTGGAGAAAGGGAAACTGATTTTGAGGTATTTCTGAATTTCTGGACACCTGACCTGCTCAGACTCTTTTGAAAGCCCTCTTACATTCCTATCTGTACCTTTCAATGCCTCAATACGTTTCAAAATCTGGCAGGACGCTTCAGATAAATGTTTAACAGTAAACCAAATAAAATCTCCTTGCTGTCTTTGATTTGCTCTTCCCACTGCCTGAGAAACTTCAGATATTTTTGGCACCAAGACACCCCTTGAGGTAGATCTGCCCTTTTTAATTTTAGCTGAAGATAAGTTAGATGCGGTTGCAGTTTCGAGACATTTTAAAAATGGGATGCTGGAATTAGCCGTGCACTTCTATATTTAGGCATGTGCCAGCTTTGCAGACAGAATGCCTGGTCGGGGGGGATTGATCTGCGGCTCCTGGCTCAGGCCAGGGCTCCGCCGGGCGCGCAGCCTCTGCCGCGGCTGCTGCAGGAAGCAGAGGCAGGCCATTTATTCTCCTATTACAGAGCCATTCCTGTGTTTATACCATCTTGTTTAGCTTACTCCTAATGCACATCCTAAGGCGTACCTCTAATACACATCCTAAGACATGTTTATGAAAATTCTTTATAAGCAAAATATTTTACTTCCACTGAGTAAGTTCAGATACAGAACAGCCTCAGCATCAGGGGCTGCTTCAACTGCACTCTGGCTCCCTCCCTGTGCATCTTGTATTTAAAAATTCAGTCTTCAGCCCACCCACATTACCACAGCAAGATCCAATAATTGTAACATATGGATTCTCAGCCAATATTATGCAGGGATATGGTTTTGCTACCACTTCTGCAAGCTGTAATTGCTCTTCAGAAGAGTAAATACTACTTATTGCTGCAGAAGGTATGTTTTTAGCTGGAGAAATAGCAAGTGGGGTTTGGACTTATTTTGGAGTTTAATTGTTTAAATGCTTCTTCAGAGCAGATAGTGTATCCCTTTATGAAGCACATATTCCCAAGGTGTGATCCTCCACTGTCTATTAATTGGGAAATGGGCTCAAATCAATGGCATCATTGAACAAGCTAAGCATCAAAACCGTGCCTTGATCTTAAAAAGATCTTGAATGCTTACAGAGCTCACTGACTCCATTTGTGGATGCTCAGCACTTCTGAAAATCAGGCAAGAAGCTTTTAAAGATTAAACAATAGCCCAGCTCCAGCAGGAAGTAAAATCATTTAAAATTTGAAGAGAGACACATAAAAAGGGGACATGACTTTCACAACATATTTTATTATTTTAGACAGCGAATTCATAGGAAATGCTTTTTCACTGAAGTGATTTATCACACTGTGAGACTCATAGCCACTGAGACAAAGATTTTTAAAGTGTCATGCACAGACTGGATGACAGAACTATCTCTGTTTAACTGTTATTGCTAATGGCATTTCTGCAAGGGTTGTTTAACCTCAGGCTTCAGGGTCTAATCTATACTCTGATTTTCAGGTCAAGTAGAAACTTAATGTGGTGGCTGATTATCTTGCATGTTTTCTACATCATCTTCCCTGGGCATCGAATGATGTCCAGTATCAAATGTGGTTATCAAATGAGAGAGGCACTTTCCCCTCCCCTGGCTTTAGTCCCACATAGTCATTTCTGTTGTCCTAAAATCAAGTTTTGGTGTTCAGACACTACAAGAAAGACACTATGCAAATGGTCTGCAGAGAGACTCTGTCTCCAGAAGATAGATATGATGAGCTCCACAAGCACAATAACCTGCAAGTTAGAGAAAAGTTTTCTTCCCTGGATGCTACAATTTGTTCCCGGAGGTTTACTCCGGGCAGACTCAGTCTCACATGTCCTAATCTCAGACTCATCAAGATTCAGGTGGGTGCCACTTTCACACTACTGAACTCCTGAATTATTTATGTTTCTTTCCTGGAAAAAAAAAAAAAAAAAAAAAAAAAAAAAAAANAAAAAAAAAAAAAAAAGGTGAAAATATTTTACACGCTTTTAAAACTCATAATGAATCAAAGGCAATTTGGCACATATGGTTTATGGCTAGAGGCCCACTCTGGATCTGTCCACTTACTTAAACCCAGTTTTGCTGAGGTACCTTTCTACCTCCAAATAATCTGACACTTGGAGACAATCCATCACAGTGACATCTTGTCCTTCCCCAGAACTAGAATGCAGGTTGCTTTTTATTTGCCCATTCCTTCACTTCCTGCCATCTGTCTCTCTTGATATTTCTTTTCCTTATTTTTAATACCTTTTCCAAACTGTATCTCCACAATCTATTTAGCCACTGTGATCATCAGACTAAAACCAGAAAGAGACTGAAGCTCATATTTCCAGCAAGCTGAAATCTGAGTTCCGCTGCCTGTTCTATTCACACATAATTGATAGTATCTGGAAAACTGAATATGCACTGATTTCAGATGAATACATTTCATTGGAGAGTGAGACAAACATGGCATTATGCTTCACAGGTATTTGGAGGGGGAAACAAACAAACACAAAACACACAAAAATACAGACATTGACTTTCATTAGCCCAAAAGCTTAAAATTTACCTTAAAGTTGTCTGAGATTTTAATAGGTTTTAAAATAGATACACACGCACAGAGAGGATATATAAAAATACTGGAAATACATATATGCTGGGGAAAAAAATACATACTGGAAATGTTCTGTTTACTTTCTGGGAGTTTGTGACCTTAGGGTGAACCCCACAGAGACCCCACGTTTTCAAGCTTTTCTTTATTATCACATGTTTAAAGATTACTTTACAGATCCACAGAAGAAAGGCTTCTCTTAGAACCATTTGTTTCTCTAGGAACTGCAGTTCTAAATGAAACATCAAATATCGTGGGAGTTAGTAACCTGAAACCCCACAGTTTGTATCAAGGAATGGCTTGATATGAACATGGAGTGGTCTGAATAGTACTCATTCATTTTCAGACATGCCATTAGCTGGCTGTGTAACAGTAGGTTCCCAAAATTATGCAAGTTTGCATAAATATCTCTTCAAACAGCACTAGTGTGGGTTTTGGGTGGTTCGTTTGTTTGGTTTTGGTTTTTTCCCTTTTTTATGCATTCATGGATGGAATCTCCAACATATTTCATGGAGTTGCATATAAGCCATGATTAAATAAAATCAAGTTTTCTTGAGTATATGTTGAAAGCAGAGAGTAAGGTAGAAGAGAAGCCACAGCTTCTTCTCTGGTGTTGAGCCACCACAGCTCTGGGTCCAGAGCCTAGGGTGTTGCCCACTGCACTGCTGCTGTCAGAGCCCACCCACCCCATCACACAAGAGCTCCTGGCTCAGCATGAGGAACAAGCTAAAGGCATAGAATGCATATGGGAGAAGGTGCTGTTCTCTGGCTATGGAATAACAGCATGAAGAAAGAGCTGGACATTCCACTGCTTAGGATCTATGGAGACTAAAGAGATTAATTTATGTATTACTCGATCATTCCCCTCTCCTATTACAGTAGCATGCTTTGGCTAGACTGAGTGCTAGTGAGCCAGTAAATCAGCACTCTCAGGATTTGTCACTGGTGCAAACTCATTGCAGAGCCATGGCAGAAATTGGAGAAGGGGCTCCAACATCCACCCTGGGACAAGCAAATCTGGTGTTCGTGCTATAAGATGTCCAAGCCTTTCCTTGTTTCATGAAACTTCGATTCTTTCTTAAGGCTTTATCTACGTAAAGCCTTATTTTGGAGCCACTGCTCCTGATGAACTCTCTGTAGCTACTTAAATATTTGAAAAGCTGCTTAACCTTGGGAACACCCCCAGTGCTCCACTGGAAAGGGCAAGGTGGAGGGGCAGCAGGGTATCTTGAACAGAAAAAAATTATGCCCACGCTATACAACTCCATGACTTGAGGTCAATCCAGCCTAGCCCAGGAAACTGTATCCTGGGTTACTCATTCAGAGTATTTCTTCCAAGAGGCTGTTTGTTTGTGTATGGCTGCCCTAGGCTATTGCAGCAAAATTCCTTGCACTGAAGCAACTCCATTCATACTGGCAGGGACTGGACTAAGGCACAGCTCAGCAGCAACAGACTGCAGATGTAAACCCAACCCATCTGAACTCGGTTCTCTTTATCCATCGCCTTACCAACGCTATTAAAAATGTAGGGAAACAAAGCTGGAGGGAGAACTGCCCATCATTTCTACTTGCACCACACACGTCACAGACCTCCCCCTTTTCTGGAGGAGTTACAGAAGGCATTAATTGAGCTTCAGGGTGGCTTATAATTACATAACTGCAGACTAACTTCCCCTTTCATAGTGGAGAAGTTACCAAAAAAAACCCTGCATAGCCTCTCAGAAGCAGAAATGCTCCTGTGTATATCAGACCCCATCCTGTCCTGTCCACGGCTATATTGGTGAGAACCTAATAAAAAGGAGAGACATGAGTGGCACAGCTATTGCAGATGGTAAGAGGCTGCAGCCCAAGGCTAGTGTGGCCCAGCCCCACAGACCTCCCCTCCTCATTGGATGGACTCACAAACATTTTTTGTACCTGTGGTTTGAAGAAATTATCCAGGTAGCCTATCAATTATATTTTTGTTTTATACTTTTCAGCTAGTACAGCACAAAAAGAACAAAAGAGAGGTGGGAGCAGAGACTGGTTTAGCCACAATGCTGTTTAAGGCTGATATTCAAATGTCATCAAACTGAACTGGGAGGCTTTGGCTCTGTGAATGTGAAAAGCCTGTGTAAAGGCTTGCTGCCACCATCCTTGCACTTCCCATCTCTGTCTAGAAACAGTGATGACAGCAAGTAGGTATTTTAGCTCCAAACTGTAACTTCACTCAGAGAAAATGCCAGGTCTCCTGACTGTAAGCCACCAGAGTTTTGTCATCTTCTGTGTTTGAGCAGATCCAAGACCAACGACTGCCCAAAATAAATAACGGGGGGCAGTACAGGGGATGAACTGCTCCCTGATTCTTGTGGGTGATGATAATACTTCTGAGAGAAGCATTAGCAGTCAAAATTTGAGTTATTTAGCCTTGGTGTCATTGTTACACTGAGTTTAGACAACCACCAAAAGCCTGTCTGGGAGAAGTAGCATTCAGCATTTCGTATGTGGAGGGTGAGGATGTGGCACATCCTTGGCACATCCTTGGCTCCGCTTTTTTTTTTTTCTATGTTATGTGGAGGTAAGCCCCTGCACCATGAGGACTCGTGGTCAGAACTTTCAGCCCTTAGGCAATAACTTTATACTTCTTTGATGTGGTTGTAGGAGATGATAAATATACCATGTGTTTCTAAAGATTACCTTTGGTGGACTCCAAAGGCCCAAGTTCTTCCTAATACTTTGCTTTTCCCAAAATAATAAACCAGATTCCATTTAAAAACCTCTCAGGAGGCCTATAGCTTCAGACTCAAATTGCAACTTGAAAAGGCTTGTAGGACACAGGTCTGCAAATGTATTTAGTGTATGAAAAATTATTTTCTAAAAAACATACAAGATGTTCTATTTCACCTAATTCTCTGTATTGATTTCTGTGGCATTATCTTCTTCCTTCTTTCTTCTTCTTTTTTTTTTTTTTAATGCATTTCTATTTCTTCCAAACACACAAACCCCTGTTTCTTTTACAAAACGGAACAAAGAAGTTTTCCTTCCCAATCAGTAATTTCGTTTTCTTTTGTAATTGTAAAAAGAAACTCCTGAAAAAAAAAAATCGATATATTGTTGCCAAGTCATACACAATCGAGAATGGAGCAAGCTTAGTAAATAAAGGAAATTGCAATTTTTTTTTTTTTTTCCTCTCTTTGGTGACCCTTTAGCACACTCAAGGTGACTGCCAATCTACTCCGTGCTTTTGGTTTGCTTCCCCTATCCCATCTATCCTCCCCTCCTCCCCCAAAATTTAAAAACTAATCTCGGAGAGGAAAAGAGAAGTTTGAAAAGAATTGTTCTTGGAGTCAAAATTCCCAATGTCCTAAATTACAGCCATCCCCACCCCGCAGTGATTGGCTCCTAAAGTAATCTGACCCCTCTCAATTAACTAGCACAGAGATAAAGATTGCTCATGTTAAAGTTCTCACATAACACCAGGCTTAGAAATTGGAAAATCTCAAATAAAAGACAGATACCTGTTCGGCTCTATCAAGTGTTTCAACATGTATCAATATTTGGATACGATTTACTCTCTTGATGTGCAAAATTGAGTGAATTTATGCACCTAAACCTAACAAGAAGGGCTTCTTGTCGAATAACCACTTTAATTAAAATGAGAGACCATTCTCTAGCCGAAGCTAAGACCTGTGTTTCTTTCTTTTAAGGCACAACTGTCATCTGCAAAATATATGCGTGGAGTTCTGAAGCTCAGATGCAAGCTGTTTACAAATCCAAGAGGGCACAAAAAGATCTTTTACCGACTTGATTTGCACCTGCAATTAAACAGACACGCAGGCTGGGCTAATTTACACTGAAACTTAATTGCAAGCATAAATTTTGTGTATACAAATGACATATAAATAAAACCTCTTCTAGAGAGCTGCGATGTGTTACACAAAGCAGCCAAGAGTCCCATATCTCTTTTTTTTTTTTTTTTCATGGCTATAGGTCTCACTTTGGGACACAAAATTACTTTAATGCATTTGTCTTCTTCCCTGAAAATACCTAACCGTGGGATGTCAAAAAAAAAAAAAAAAAAAATCAGGGGGCAATTCGTCCTGGAGTACTTTTAAACAGAGATGCTGTTAACAATTAATCAGCAAAAAGTGCATAAGGAAACACAAGCATGTGGGTTGCAATTTATTAACTGTAATTCCAGCTTGTTTTGAGTGTTTTGGAAGGGTGCTTGGCTGGTCTTGTTTTTTGTGGAGAGCCAGGACTGAGTATTACAAGGAAGAGGTCAAAGGATTATAGATCTGCTGAGGCTATTTTTATCTTCTAAACAATATTTTGTGTGTGGAAGGCACATTGAGAATCCAGGGGTGGGCAGTGTGCAACTGGACCAGCACTCTTTATGTGAGTGGCAAGTTTTTGATGAAGTCCAAAGGAGAAAGTAAAAAAGGGGAACATCCCAAAAAAAAAAACCAGCCAAAAAGCACCCCAAATTGAGCATTTCTCCAGAAAATACTTGTCACCTTTTTTATCCCCACATAAACCTGAATGCTTGGGGCTTTTGAGGAGCCCGGATAAGGAGATAGAATGAGGTTATGATGCAGAAAGCTGGAGACCTGAAGTCATTTCATGCGTGGACCAGAACGGAGCACCCTTTCAACAATGTTAATATCATTCTGGAGGCTTCATTGAAATGGGACTAGGTATTTTGAGAGTCGAATTTTAGTCTAATTTTATTACATGCCCAGTCAGTTAAGAGACTTTTTGGGTTTTGTTTCTCTTCCACAAAATGTGTTCTCTATGTTTTTCCTACTTGAGTTATGAGCCCGCTGTTATTCTGATAAGCCTGTTTATGGTGTGACCTACTTAACCAGAGCTCTGGTGGCTGGAGGCTCACAGTAGTGCAAAGACTAAAGGCCACAAACAGGAAAAGATATCATATGAAAAAAAAAAAAAAAAAAAGTTTTCAGGCTTTTGTCCTTTACATGCTGCAAGGTGTCAAGCACTGAACCAGTGCAGAGAGCATTGTTCAACCAACTGCTCTTTTCAAATGGAAATGGCTGCAAAAGCCACGTCAGCAAAAGGAATTCTTTGCTTAAACTGTGGCTCCTAGCTTATATCCTACAATAAAACACGAGGCCTATTAGTCCATACTCAAGACTTGTTACTAAGTTTTAAAGCTCCTTTCAGGCACAGTTTTAGCCTAATCTGCCTGTATGACTAGCACCAGCAAGATTATGAGGCTGCAAGGTTATGTTGCCTTCAACTTGCCAATGTTTGTCAAAAATCTGGTTTACAGTTCCCACCAGTACAATTGTCTTTTAAAAAAACATCTTTCTGTAGAATTCACTGGAGCTACACTGGACTAGCTACATCCATATAGGAAACAGCATCAAGGATTTCCAAAGGTCTGTTGATTTTTCAGCTTTCATGCTCTAAAGATATATTTCCTTTGAAGTGTTTCAAATAGGGTAGTATCCAATTATATTTGTAATCCCAATCTAATTCAATCAGGGACTCCAATTATAACTGATTTGTCTCTTAATCTAGTTAAAGTCTGTAGACTAGACTGAGCTTTAGCTAACATAACTAAATTAAAATTCAAACTGTTGGACACTTGTAATCAGGGATAACCAAGTTACAACTAGAACTAGCTGAAAAGTGGGAGATTTACAGGAGAAATGGTCTGACTCTCATTTTATGTCCACAGCCTGCATCAGTTCTCCTTGCAGCTAACTCTGCCAAGCTTCTAATTATAAAGCACCTTAACAAAGTAATTTTGGGATGACCGAAATACTACCATTTTAGTTTTGTTTGGTTGTTTTCTTACTGTCAAGTTCTTCATCCCAGCTCCCTCAGCAGTGGGCTCAGGAGCACTAATGCAGTGCCACTTGCACAAGTGCATCACATTGCAGTTCTTTAGAGCAAGTGGCATCTTACCTGCTCACTGCATGGCCAAGGCGCATCCAGAGCCACCAGCAGACACCCAGGTCTTGCACAGATCTATCTTCACCTGTGCACCTCTACAAAAAAGCCTTGTCCAAAGAGTTTCCACACAGTGCAGAGAGACAGTAGATTGATGACCTGACCAATATTGAAGATGCTCCATGGTTATGATGCGTGATTATATCATTTACACTGCAACAGAGGATAATCAGATGGAGTAAGAGTCTTGTAGGTACAAGTGTGAACAGATTGTAGAAGAGCTGTCAGGGGAGTTTCACAGACTGTGATGGCCCTGCTAGCCAGTGGTGCTGCACCAATGTGACCTCAGAAAACACATCACTCTAGTTAACCGAGCAGCAGGTCCTAAAACTGATCAGCTAGTGCTGATGGGGTTATGGTGAAACAACTTTGCTTCACAGGCAGGAATACTTTAGGATTGTGGGATTTTCTTTTAGTTGCTTGGGGTATTTTTAATTGATACCAGAACTGGCTAGCTAAAATAACCTTGGCCAACAAAACGGCAAAGATGTCCTTTTGTCTTTATTCATACTTAGGGGCAGCTATTAAGTTTAATTAGCTCTCTCCCAACTCTAGATTTCAATGTATTTACCCACCAATCCCAGGCCCTCTCTTTCAGTTTTAAGGGCTGTACTTAAATCACCTTGAGGAAAGTCTGTTTCAATCATCTTGGGACACAATGTGTGAACTAACACTCAGAAATCATTTCCTTTGTTTCAAGAGAAAAATGAGCAGCAATTTCTTTCTGAAAACGGTGCCTGAGGACAGGAACATCTTGCAGAAAATGTCAATTTTCTCCAGTATGGCCTTGAACTTCCAGATCTGACTTAAGACTTGTTTGGAAAGGCATCTGCATTCTCTTAAATACTGTAATAAAGCCACATGGGTACGCAGCATCCAGGCTGAATCCCAGCTGTGGGATTTATAGCATTATACCTGCAGTTTGAATTTTTGGTGATGAATCTCCTTGTGCAAAGAAATTTGAATGCAGCTTTTCAGCTGTCCAATCTAAGTAGAGATACTGAATAATATCAAAAGTGTATAAAGTGTGTTAGCTTCAGTGGGCACTTCGACACCTCTATGAAAGCCAGACAAAATCCCTTTAACCATTCATTTAAAAGAATGGTTTGGGAGAGTTCATCAAAACTGGAGAAATGCATTGAAATCAGAGTTTCTTGAAGTAACATAACTTATGGCAGACAAAACATACCACAACCTGTGAGTGTTGGTCAAGAACTGCTCTGTAGGAAAGCTGTAAGGAGAATGCTCACAGCACTTACCATGAGATCCTTACACCACCGATGGCCCTGTAGCCCCCTTGCAAAAAGGGATAATAATTAAACGCCTCCAAGGGCTCCATTACAGCATAGTGCTAAAAAAAAAAAAAAAAAAGTTTGTGTACCTCGTCTGGAGGGAAAGGGTTTCACAGGGTTCCTGTTACTATATAGTCGTGATGTGTCACTGGGTCACGAAAATCAATGAAGGCAGCACCACAAAGATGACTTACACCTCTGCTCTTACATTTATTCAGAAGCAAGTGTTTGAAAATTAACAAATATTGCAGAATAGGGGAAATGTTATTCACTTACCCCACAATTCATTCATTCCTTAAAATGTTTGGTTTGTCTTCATGGGCAAAGCTGGATCTCTCATTCTCCAGATTGCATCAAGATATTATATGAGCACACTTCGATGCTGCAAGAAACAGAGCCGATTATGTTTACTCTTGTGTAGATGAAACACTTGGGCATTTTAACAAACACCCAGAGATTTGTTTGTTTACCTGCCTAGCCCACATGCCTCTCATTCCTCCTGGCTGGGGAGCCAGTTGGTGGCTCTTTCAAAAAGTTTTGAAAAGGTTTGGTTAACTTGTTTCCTGCATCTTGGGTCAGATGCAATTTTGGTAAAGTACATTTTAGGTGTAACAGCCCAGAACCCATAGGAATTGGCAGGGCATTAGCTGCATTAGAATGCAGTTCATGAGGTGGTATTTCTATGGTGTTTATAAAATCTTAGAATTGGCAGCCTAAGTACAAGAGGAAGGGGAACTATAATTTTTCACTTGTTACATCCCCATGTTGTCTTTTTTCTCCTTCACCTTTCCATACTGCAATAAAGGCGTGAACTCCCTCTTCAGTCTCACCATCTATGTCTAAATATTTTTCCTAAAACACAATAATGCAAAATAATGAAATCACTTCACAGCAATCCCAGCTGAGATGGAGTGAACAGTGGGTGTGGGGCAACCAGATAACTATGCAGAGTCACAACCACTGAAGCAAGAGGGCTCACTGCTCTCAGGAAGCTTCAGAGCACTGTAAATGTCTGCTCATACTTAACCACAAGTTATTAATTAATAACAGTTCTGTGATGCTATTACATGGACACTGTGTTTGTTTAGTGATGGGTGGAACATATGAAGCTCTGTTACTACCTTTCCTATAGCTCTTCGTTACTGTTTACTTAATATTTTGGGTCTCAAATACTTAGGACTGAGTGTCCAAGGGTTTAGATCTCTTCAAGATGCTCAAAAGAATCAGCACTGAAGATTTTAGTGTGGTGAATAAAAAAAAATACTTGGACACAAATTCAAGAGAGTTTCTCAATTTAACCTGAAGCCTGTTCCTGAACAGGTGTATCCCCTAATTGTACCAGCCTACAAACAAACACAGAACTGTTGCCCCGCTGAGGGTAGCCAGATTAACATTGTCCAAGTGGAAGGCACTCAAGCAACATTGCTGCTATAATCACTGCAGCTGTACTAAAAAGCACCACTATGTCAAACAGCAAGTCGTTCCCTGAGTACAGTGCCTCTTTCTGAAGTTTCTTCTCTGACATTCTTACACTCCTCAGTGTCTTCCCTCCTCTATCCATTATCTACAACTCCTTTGGGTAGCTGGTGCCAGCACGTGTGTGTGCAGTTCTGGACTGAACAGAACTGCACTGTGCATGTGCTGTCTGCCATGTGGGTAAGGTTGGAACTTTAACTCTTTCTCTCAATGAGGACTTCCATTTGGATCTTTCTTCCTCATCCAGGTGCTGATTGTTACACAATTTGTGTGAACTCCTGTCTTTGAAACTGCTCCCATACTATCAGGTTTGACTGAAGTGGTCAGCGGGTTCAAAAAGGAAGATGGATGGATGGATGGATGGATGGATGGATGGATGGATGGATGGATGGATGGATGGACTGACTGAGAGAAAACATAACTTTTATTTTCTTACAGGAAAAAAACAAATCAATTACCATAGTTATAATAGTATAGAAGCTGTTTACAGAGAGTTTCTCCTGATTTTGCATTCAGTTAGAGCCCAGTCTGGAGGAGTCACAATTTAACATACTTATTAACCACTCTGGACCTCTGCATCTAAAATCTTGATTAACTGGGCCAACAATGAACCTTAATTACCCTGATTTACATTGCCTACAGAGCTATGGTCAACTTCATATCAGCAAACTTGAGGCTTCCTAAACATGTTCTAACATGGTTACATTCAAGTTGTCTTCCATGTAGTGGAGATAAACTCTGAGAGACTACACTGGGAGAGATTTATCTGGCAATGAGCTGCAATAAGGAACAGAGCAAAGAATACAGGAGGAAAGTGAACTGGTGTGCCTCAAAATATGTGCAGACTTTGTTGGTTTTCTTGTTGTTTTTTGTTTTTCTTTTTTAACCCTCTCCAAGCTATAAAGATGTAGATAATACATAGTGCAATTTAGGAAAATGCATTTACATTTAGAATATAGAAGAAAATAATGACAAAGTTTAAAATGTGTGTGTTCTTCCCAGCAATAACTGAGCTGATCAGGACAGCACAGGAACTAAAACAATATTCTTTACCTATGTGGGAGTTAGTAGGTATGGATTATGGAGATATATACATGCACATATACACATGTATGTATGAAAAACATGCTTAGCAGATTTTCCATAGTCCTGATCATTTTGCAGTGACATTCCTGAAGAAGGAATTTCCCAGCTGGGCAGTGCTGTGGCTCCTGCCTCTGGCAATGGTTTCTTGTAGCAATGAGTTCCACGTGCTCATAGTGCTCATAACGCAGGGCGTTAAAAAGCTCCATTTTATCAGCCTCGAGGGTGGGGCTGGGCTGCTGCTGGAAATAATGCCTATCAAGAATGATGCTTCAGCTCTGTAGGTGGTAGAAGATTGTTCCCCTGGACTTTTCTTACAAAAATAAATAAATGTCAAGGCAGCAAAGGAAGCCTGCTATTTTTCAAATCCAGAAGCTGTAATCATGCTAATCCGTATGATCGTGCTAAAGCCAAGCAACATGTCTTTTGCATATGATGTAATCATTTAGCATAACCTATATATAACCATCACTGGCTGGGAACACCTTCCCAGAAAAACATAATCAGGAGAGCTTTTCCTTGGTCACATTTCTCCTCTTGCCCTTTATATTTTTCAGTTAGTTACGCTCTTCATTCTACTGTTGCTGTCTTCCCAGCCTTAAATACAGCATCATCCCTTGTCTCTTTTTGTGTTTCATTTTAAACTAAAGCTTTCCACATCTTCTGTTCTTTCAGTGTGTTAGAGCCATAATGAGTGAAATCCCAGTCCTCCAAAATCAATACCAAAAGTTCCATTGATTTCATATAATATATTCTTTTAAATCCAGCACAAATGCTCCACATGAGTTGTCTATTTTAAATATGGCTATACTGTACAGGACTGTCTGTCTCAGCTTGAGATATAAAACAGTGAGTTTAATAAATTCTCTGGTGTGGATCAGTAGCATTATGTGTAATAACTGAAAATCTGTTGGTTATACAGAGCATATCAAGTATAAAGGGGAAAATTCGTCAATGTAAATATCTATCTGTGGATCAATTGGTATCAATCTTGTTTAACAGTCTATTTCCTCAGGACACACTTTGGAAACAAAGAGCATTTCTAACTGCTGGTTAAACAAACAAATATATAGAAGCTCCTTGGGCAACATGGGGATGGACTAATCACTAGAAAGAAATGGTCAGTGATTTTAAATACCTGCTCACCGCTTCTATTTTATATTAGTAAACACAGAGTTTCTTTTGATGTAATGTATCCATTAAAGAGCATCAAGAGTGGGGGGGTTGTAAAACCATTACTTGCTTGCAGAGGAAAGGGCAAGGAAAGTGGCCTGAAAAACAAAATCTGTCCCCTGACCTCCGTGTTCAATAATTGTCCAAGGAGGACAGTGATAACTCTGCAGGGCTTTTTTCTGAGGTTTGTATTATCCTTAGCTAAGTAAAACTGCTTATGAGACACTATAAAAACAAAACAAAATCTCAGGAGGATCTATAACTAATTAGATCATGATGCGCTGTTTACCTTGGTCTGCAACGTTAAGACATCTTCATGCCTGTCCCAAGCAAACTACAGCTTCCTTCTCCCTAAGTATCAAAAAACCAACCAAAAAACCAAAAAACAACCAACCAAAAAAAAAAAACAAAACCAAAAACCCCCAACCAAAAAACAACACCAAACAAATCAAACAAAAAACCCCACAAACGCACAACCAACCCCCAAACCCAAAACCACTCTAAACATAATCCTGAGCAGTACCATGGACACAACTGTATGCAAAGGAGCAAACTTGAGAACACAACAAAAGTTTTAGAAAGCCCAGGATTTCTGCAAGGTAAAAGTACTGTTAAATAAAACAACTGTGGTGTTGTGCAATTTTCTGTGGCAACTGCATGGCCTTGTTATTACTTCCTCCCTCCCCTTCCTGCTGTCTAGTAAGGTTTGGGGTTTCCACTCTGCATCACCCTTCTGATAGATCCATCTCTGATGGATGTTTATCTTCACAGCAGCTTTGCAGATAGGGAAATATTATCCTCACTTCACATGAGGGAAACTGAGCATGGAGCCTGGGAAATTGTTTGCTGATGAATGCAATGGAAAGTCCTTGTCGTGTCTGAATTTGGGTGAATCTAGAACTTCTGAACCCTTATCCAGTGCCCTGATCCTCCAAATCAACAAAATCATCTCTTCACCAAATCAACCTCTTCAGTATCTTCTAGCAACCGATTTCATACAGATCTGGGAGAGGGGAGTGTTCTACATGAAAACAGAAAGGAATCATGTCTCCCTCAAAGATTTCACAATCCATACCTCCGGAAAATTAAGGAACCTCACATTTTTCTTTTGCAAGGTCCAGACGACTTCCATGGAGATGGATGGGGTAGAGGTTATTCTAACGCTCCAGGGCTTTACTGCAAAGTAAATCGGAGCCCTGGCTGAGCTGGGTCCTGCTCATTTTTAGCCGGATGGGCTCTACCTCCAGTGTGCCACCAAACCTAGCTGGGGCTTGTGGGGTAGGATTTAAACGTGGCAGAATTTCATATGGAACGTAACAGCACAAGTGGGGAGTAAAAACTAAAATTACTGCATTGGAGACTTGCACTGTCAGCTTACTACAGGAAAGCACTTTGAAAGTGCTGATTTTTTTCACTTGCATGAAGTCTTTCTCGTGAACCTTTTACACATCTAACGTTTTCACTTGCGGTTGAAAATACTAGCGGCTCAGGTTTTTTTCGGCTTCCCAGCAAGTGAGACTTAAAAAGAGACCTTTAAACAAACGCACCAACGCCAAGCGCAATTACGTGCCGTCTGGATCCTCTTTTGAAGCCCCTCAACTTGTCCACACTACCAGGAGACCCCGGGCTCGGCCATTCGGACAATCACAGCTCTTTCCTTTTTCACCTTATCTAACGACAAAGGGAAGAATTAGCGTTGTCCTGGCCTTCTGCGGCTTTAGCTGGGGGAAGAAAAAAAAAAAAAAAAAGGAAAAAAAAAAGTCTTTCAAGCGCAATATAAAAAGCGCAGGTGAGATAACAAGCGTATTGTCCCTCGCCAGCCTGCAAAGCCGGGCTGCCGGCTTGTTTGTTTACTCTCAAGGCTGAATCTTGCCCTCATCCCAGCCCGGGGGAGTGCTGGGGGGCGGCCCCGGTCCCGGCGGGGCTCACGCCTTTGTCGCTTGGCCGGGCCGGGCCGGGCCGGGACTACATCGCCCATCGTGCCCCGCTGCGCCCTGATCAATGGACCTTATTTGAATAATCTGTGAGCCCTTGGACTCAGGCCAATCAGCTGTCAGGGACCCATGATAAATCGCAATGCATTATTGATAATCATAATTACTCTGACATGCGCATTCCGCCCAATGGGGGTAATTTCCCAACTCTAGGAATTTGTTGTGAAGAGGAAAATAATTGCTACTATTTTGCTCCCGATGCTGGTGCACCATGTCGCGACGGAAGCAGGCGAAGCCCCAGCACATCAACTCCGAGGAGCAGCCCCCAGATGCTGCAAGTGGTAAGAAGCGCAGAGGAGGGCGCGGAGCCGCGGCGGGTCCCAACTTTCCTGATGCTCAGAGGCGGCCGGGGCGGCGAGGGGCTCTTGCTGGGGGGCTTCTTCCACTCTCGTGGTTCGCCCCCCGCCTCCCCCAGGTCTGCCCGAAGCCGAGCCCCGGTCTCTGAAGGGGTTTTAGGAAAGTTACTTCACCGCGGAGCCCCAGCGCGGTATACCGCGGAGCTGAGCGGGAGCACTGGCCCCTTGTTATTTTTGCCCCGAGAGTGGAGGGGCTTCGCTTTGGGCCGCTCTGGGGCGCAGCCTTGCTCAGAGCGAGGTGCTGCCCGAGGGGTCCCTGACCCTGCCCGGCTGCCGGTCCCCCCCCGCCCCACCATGCCCCGCGCACCCCCCAACCGCTGGTCTCGCGGAGCCTGCGCCGGTCCCCCTGTGGGGTGCTCGGGGCTCCGCCGGTCCCAGTGCAACTGCGCTGGGGGTGCAGCCTCATGGGAGGTGATCCCCAAAGCCTCCCAAGGCGGAGGGGTCGGGGTGGGGGTAACGGAGGGGGTGGAAATTGCAGGCAATGCGGCGTAGGGGTGGAAAATGGCTCGAGTTTGGTTTCCCTGGACTGTTTAACACGTTTTGCGTACTTATATGGGTATTTTTGTGGAGTCTCAAAAGAAAAATACTCCGCTCGGACTATTTTTGTTGGAGATCACAATCGCCCTGGACCTTTTGTAGCTTGACCTCCAGCCATCTTTGATTTCCGACTTCCTAAAAATAACTCCGGTGAGCTAATGTGGGGTGTGCGTGAGCGCTTTGTATTTGGGCGCTGTGGGGGAGTTCGCTACCGCAAATCGCTGTCCCTCCTTTTAGGGGTGCTCGCAGCCGTGCGCCTCGCAAAGGGAAGAGAAAAGTATACATTTGGGCTCCAATGAGTCCAGAGCTCGTGGCGCGGTGGCCGTCCGCTCTCTTATTAGTGGTCTCCCCCGGGAGCGAGGAAGGGTCGGGGCAGCGGGAGCATGCCCGGCTTTCTTGGACGGAGTAGCATCTTCCCGCAGCGGGGCTGCGCGGGGGTGGCGGTTCCCCGGGCTCTATCCCCGCTATTCACGCTCTTGGTGCCTCGGAGCTGGGAAAAAGTCCCCCGGTGCCCGACCTGCTCCGGAGTGAGTGGAACCGGGACGAGGGCACGTCCAGGGTTTGTAAGGGAAGACTCGCCGTGAGCTGACCTGGGCTGCATTTCTTAAAGAGTTGTGGTTGTTGAGCCCAAACACTTCTCTGTGTTCCCCAAGAACTTTCTTTGGTTTCTTTGCCTTCCTAAGGGACTGGTTTTGTGGGGTGTTTTTCTATCCTTAGAACTGTTCGATACCAATGTGCGTTACCGGACCTGCTTATTCCCAGTCCGCAGGAGGGTTAAAGCGCCTTTTTTTTTTTTTTTTTCATTCCCCTCCCCCCTT
>WBNM01019593.1:17546-114553 GCA_013399055.1 Ramphastos sulfuratus
TTTTTTTTTTAATTCCCCTCCCCCCTTTCTTCTTTGAGTCGAAATGTGCAATTGTTGGGTCCGGTTAATGGTGACTTAAGAAACAGCAAGCTGGCCAGAAGGCAATAAATCCCATGTTTAATGCATGACTGTTTTCCTTTGTGCATATGGTTAGGTTGGGGGATGGAGGTGATGTTTCCACATGTAAATCGCTGCCCACTGCTGGAAAGCCACCTCCGGGTCTGCGCTGAAACAAAAGGGTTAATAACTCCTGATGCGGCCCGCTTGGGCGGGGGAGGTGTGCAGGGAGGGGAGGATCGCTGCACACTGTGCTCTCCGGGGTAATGCCCAGCTGCTTGCTTCTTCTTGTTGGGGCTATTCCCCCTCCCCACCCCACCTCTTTCAACAACAAAACCCTGGATGGAAATCCCTCCGGGAGCTGGGACAGTGAATGCACAGGGCGGGAGGACCCGGGGAAGCTCTAGTTCTGCGTGGACGGGGGATTCTCCTGCGGTCTCGGATTGGGGGGATGCCTTTTGTGGATTGTGGGGCTCTGGCGCGGCCGGGGGTGACCAGAGGGGCTGGTGCTGCCGTGCGCCGCCCTGCGGCCGCTCCGCTGCCACCCTTCGCTGCCGCCCTGGGACAGCGGAGAGTCCGATCCCTGCACTCAAACTCCGGTTCTGCTCTCAGAAATACAAATCGCGGCTGCGGTGGATTCTTATCGGCCGCACATCTCCAAAGGGGGCTTGATACTCCCCGCTCCAGGTGTGCCCGTAAATAACGAGCGATGAAGGTGCATAACAAAGTCGAAATACCGCAGGAATTTGTCTGCGGCATTATCAAGTACATACGTAATAATAAAATTAAGTCCTTATCTCCTATTTTGTAAGTGTTACTTTTTTTTTCCAAAGCGATTTTGGGACCCACCTCTGTGAACAATGCAGCGCCTTGAGAATCGGTTCTGCTAACCTGGTGATCAATTAACAGGTCAAAAAATCAGCAGGTGGTCACTAGAGAATAATGTGACATACCGAAAATCAGCATTTTCACAAAGAGGTTGAAAATCGTGCCCATTGTGCTGGATTGATGCCATTTAAAAAATCAAATTTTATCTTAAAAATACAGTATTAAACTGTAACTTTTTCTGAGTGAAATTGAGGGGGTTCCTTAATTTAAAGCTGTAGTTCGTGCTTTGAGCTATACAGAAGTGGAGAGGAGTCTGTTTAACGAGGAAGTTTGGTGATGGTTTTATTTTATATGTATTTCAGGTCGCTTGAAGCTCCCGTGGGTGTGGGGTAAGGCTGGCCTGGAGCAGCAGGGTGTGGTAGCAGCCCCCTGGCTGTGCATTGAACTGCAATGTTGGAGAGGTGTGAGGGTGGCTAGGAGCCCCCAGGGCAAGGGCGGGGAGGGGGTGCTGGGCTTGTTTTTCCTTTTACGTAAGTGAAACATTATATTGGTTGCAGTGATGAAGGCCTTTTGCTGGGCTCGGCAGCATGTGACGTTTTGACAGAGCTGCTACTCTAACCTTTGCCTCCTCCCGCTTGCTGTGGGTGGTAAGTTGATGTCAGGCTTACAATTAGGACTCTCATGCAATTGACCTTGGCAGCGGGGTTTGTGCCGTTTAGCTCGGTCTTAAACACTGTACTAGTGTTAAGTGTGGTCCGGGGCCGCGCCGGCGGCAGGACCGGCGGCCGCCGAGCAGGTAGGGCCGAGGGCGGGTGGCCTCTGCTGCTGCTTCTGGGGGAAAACGACGCTGTTTTAATTGTCATTGCTTTATCCCGAGGCAGGCTCGACAGAAACCCTCCGCTTACATTTAATGGGTAGTGTCTGTGCTCCCGAGCTCAGGTGGATGTTGGTGGGGGATGGCAGCGTGGGGCCAGCCTGGCCGCGCTCCCCGGGGCGGCTCCGCCTGGCAGGACCGCCCGGGGGCCGAGGCCGGGCGGCAGCGCGGGGCGTGAGTGCCCTCCACCGACCAAGAGCCGTCGGGACCGCGGCTGCGGGGTTGCGGCCGCGCCTCTGCAGGTAACGCGCCGACATCTTGGAGAGGGGCGGCCAGAAACACCGGGTGGGGGTCAGACCCTTTCAGCCAGCCGCGGGCAGTGACTGTTGTAGCGGGGAGCGGGGCTGGCTCTGGCCAGGGCTGCAGCAGCGCCGTGTCCTTCCTTGGAACCTTCATGCTCTGGGCCTAACTTTGCTGCCTGGTTCGACACTTCTTTTGCTTCATAAAGCCGTATACTGACAGTAGTTTATTTGGGCCTTGGCTGAATATTTCTCTCGGATAGGTGGCCGGGTAAAAGGGTGAATCGGTCAGTAGATAGTAAATGAAGCCATGAAGAGAACCTGAAAGCACGTGAAGCCCAGGTGGTTGTGTGTAACACGTTTCTGGCCCCTTCTTGGGGCAGAGAAATGCGGCTCATTAGATTCAATGTAGAAAACATCAAGGCCTGTAAGCGTTTTCTGTAAGCAAGCAGTTGCATATCTTCCTTACTCAAGGAGGTGGTCTTGTTATAGTGATAGTTAAAGAAAATGCTTTAGCTGATGTTTTATAGTAGGAGAAGGGGAAACTTGGGGTTGTTTAGTTCTTGGAAGCCCCAGCTTTTCAGCTTGGAAAAGGAGAATAAAACTGGGGAAGGACGATGCCGGGGAGCATCATAGATTTTCACATCTAGGACTGGAGTGGTGGATGTTTGCTAATCCTTCATGAGTTAATTTTAACTGGGGAAGTGCGTGGCTATGTTGATAACTAGCAAAGTTTAAGTGAAAGTAAAAATTGTTCAAACGTGGTCTGTGGAAGAAGTAAGCTCATCAAAGGCAGTAAACTCTTGCAGGAAAAAAAAAAAAAAAAAAAAAACAAACCAAAAAAACCCAACCAAAACTTGGAGGAAGCCTAATTTCCTTCCAATTCAAATGAAATATAATTTTGTCGCAACTGGGAGGAGGGGAGAAAAAATAGCTAGTTGCTGAGAGCAGTGGTAGACCAGCAGCATCCTTCTGAAATCACATCAGCCAGGCTTACTTCACTCCTCTTTCACTTACTCCCTTAGGAAAAAAAAAAAAATTAATTCGAGCTGTGTGGATTTTATCAGCCTTCCTTGTCGATGACCGCCTTGTCCTACACAATAGTAGATTTTTTTTCCATCCATTTGCCAGTGATTCAATCTAACCCCCCCTGCTGGGTTTACTGCATTCTTCTAACTTATTGGATAACTAGATGCTGAGAGATAACATTCCTGAAATTCGGGGGTGGGGAAATGTGTTGGTTTTTTGGTGGTTGTTTTTTTTTTTAAAAAGGCACCCAGTAGAAGTCGAATCCCTGGGAAGCCTTTGGAGAGGGTTAAGAGAAGCCCACCAGCAGTTGTTGCTCTGCTTTTCGGTGAATCCTCATACAGTAGGTGGGCAGAGCCGACAGCTCAGGGAGGTTTCTCTGCAGAGAAGCCACACCAGTTCAAACCGTTAAGTTCGTGTCAGTGATAGCTGCAGGGGGAGAGGGCAGGGTAAATGAGGTGCTGATTGCAGGCGTTCACTCCTTCAGTGCTGGGGAGAGGATGTAGCTAGAAATCAACACAAAGAGCTTCAGAGAAGCCGTTGGGTTTTTTGAAGAAACAATAAAATGCTCCTTTGTTATACCAGCTACTAGACAAGCAAGTGTCGTGCTTCTACAGACTGTATATTTTAAACATAACCCTTTTTGAGATAGAGGAGGCTGTAATACTCACTTTTTCCTATGCTAGAAGGAAAACTCGGGCTTAACTGTAACTTACTTGTCATGCAGCAAGTAGGAACAAGCTAGGAATGACATTTATTTGGGATTTGGAGCTAGTGCTTTACAGTCGGGGGAATTGGAAACAAAAGTGTTGTGACAGTGCCAGCAAGAGTGGGCAGGGGCTGCTAATCTGCCTACTAGCCAACACAGGTGCCTTCAGTTTACTGGAGTTTTCTGGTGGCAAGTGGTGCTTATGATCTGAAAAGTTATGCCTGGAGCTTCTTAGAATTATGAAAATTAGAAGCATAGGCTGTGTGGGAGATTGGAAAAGGGGGCTTTGAATTTAGTGTGCTCTTATCAGTTGAAAAGTGGAAGAACAAGAAAGTACTATCAAGGGAAGGGAGATAAATGATGAGATGCTTTGAAGCAGTTGAAGTTTGAGGATTTGTCTAGACATAGTTATCCTGGAATATCTCCTGGGGGGTGGGCAGCAGTCTTTCATGCTGACGTTTCTGCTTCACTTGAAACATTTCGCATGGGCACTGCAGAGGTGTAAACTGCAGTGTGAAATGCATGTGCATGAGAAACTGTAGAAGGAAGACCTTTTGTACTTTCTAAAGTGAAGCCTAAGGTCATTTTGCAACACAGGGAAACTGTACAATTTGGCATGGAAGATTGGACTGTTAAATCCCTGAAAGCTAAAGGATTTGGAAAAGAGGTTTTGTTGGTTTAGCCTGTTCTGTGAAATGACTACTTTCCTAACTATTTCCATCCAACAGTTAAGTAAAGACCTGGAGTGAAAGTGCAGAGTAGTCGTGGAAGGTTCTTGTAATTTTTGAGCACCAGTGCTTGCTTTGCCATTATGTCTGATTAGACTCTTGCTAAGATGAATTTAAAAAACATGTATCCTTGACCTTGGTTGACTCTGCTTAAAATTGACCAAGTTCTGAATCATGTATGACTTGTACTTGTCTGTCAACTACATTTGTCTATATCCCGTGGAGTTACTAACTTTGGTGATGTCAATTTAATGATATTCAGGGTGGGAAATGTATGTTAAAACACAAGCTTTGGCTTTTGTTTCCTTCACTGGTGAAAGTTCGGGTTGACAGGGAAAGTACTTAATTCTTTCCTGAGATATGAGGGATCCAAACAGTTTTAATCACAGCTGTGCCAGGAGTGCCTTTCTTCCTTATTCAAGGATTTGTAACCCTGCAGTGTATGTGATTAACATTAATGCAGATATATGGATTGGGATTTATCACTCTGCAGGCTATGGCACAACAGGCCTCTGGAACTCAGAGGTTTTTAATTGAGTGACTTGTTAGTTCTTAAGACAAACTTTTCATGTGCACTCAATGCTGAAGTTTGATACGTTGATTGTACATGTAAGACCCTTGTTAACCTAAAAAATGTCAAAGTTTGCAATATCCTCCTTTAGAAAAGCTTTTTACACTACCTCAAAACAGTGAGTGTGCTTGAGGTGGTGTTTGGGCACACTTCCCCTCCACCCTGCCATGTACAGGATATACACATGTATCAGATGTGCGGTTCACTTACACGTTTAGAATGAAAGCCACAGATAGCTCCGGTGCTTGCAGAGTCTTCACTTGGGCTAGTAATATGGAACCTGAGCTGAGCCCCAAAATTCATTACCGGAGATGCAAGATCTGAACAGAAGAGGTTTCATAATACAAATTCTCCATTGTGGTTGAGAAATGAGTTGTGTCCCACTGAGTGCAGGAAGCGAAGTACATGTGCTGGTTACTGCACCCTCGATGCCTACAAAAATTTGAACCAATTATCGTGAGTTGCAAGACATTTCACTTGATGTAATGCATCTGCAGGCCTTCCTGCTCCCCTCACAGCTGTATGAACCTCAGTTTTGCCTCTTGCCCCCCAGGCCTTGCATGCTTGCTCACCTCAAGCTGGGTGAAAGTTTGTTGTCTGAAGGATGGCTACACTGAGTAAAAACATCCTGTTTTGGTGTAGAATTTCTCAACTTCTCTTCCCTTTCTGATGTTTCCTTGAATGATCCTTGGTTTTGTCTGTATGCAGATTATCCTTGGTCTGATTTGTGGGGTGTTGATGGGGGAGGAGTGAACTCGAAGACAAGCTTTGCTTTCTCCCCCTTCCTAAAAGCAGGTGAGCAGAGAATGCAGCTAAAACAGGGTGTCCTGAGTGGGTCTTAGAACCACTTCATGTGTTTTTCAAGTACAACTTGTTACATCCTTCTCTAATCATCATCAGTATCAACATAGGCTCATACCTACACGTGGGGTTCTGTAAGTTAGTTATCTTATCTTTACTATTGTGGCTTTTTAGAGGTTTTCTTATGTGAGTACTTTTGAAGTACTTTATTATTGGACTTTTGCTATTGCCAGTCTCTTTGGGTACTAAATACTTCCATTATGACAGAGTTAATGTCATCTAATCAGTGTACAGCCAAGAACTGCTCTGAAGTTCTCATCTTAAGTCTTACATGAATTTCTGTGAGATGTTTCACGTTTATACTTGAGTTTGTAATTCTAAGTTAACCGAGTTTTGTGGTGTTTTTGCTCAGTGTTATGACACCCCTGTCTTCCTTGAGTTGTATTCCTTTTAAGCTGTTTAGCAGGTGCTAGCTGCCTTCCTGCACTGTCGCTCTACCTATGTAAAGGGACTTACAATAAATCTTGTTCCACCAAGCCCTGCGAGATACCTTTTATATTACCATTTTTACTGAAAGTGGAACTAAGGTGTAGATTTCCATGGGACTGCAAATGAAGTGGCAGCAAATCAGATTAGGACCTCACATCAATCTGCAAACTTGATTCCAATGTCTTGTGTCTTTAAGCTGCAATTCAGGTTAAGTTGGTGATTGTAAGAGTAGGGAATACGCACTTTAAATCTAGCTGCTAATAATATGACTTTCTTTTTCTTTCAAGGGAGTCCACAAAACGTCCCAGGTGACAGAGATGGTGAAATGAGTTCCAAAAGGTGTCGGACGGAGGAAACCAAGATTTGTGAGAAATGTTGTGCAGAATTCTTTGATCTCTCTGAATTCCTTGAGCATAAGAAAAATTGCACTAAAAATCCACCTGTTCTGATCATGAATGACAGTGAGGGAACAGTACCCCCTGAAAGCTTCTCTGAAGCTTCTCTAGGGAGCTTTCCAAGTGATCGAATGGATAGCAGGACACGCAAGGACATTCAGGCAAAGGGCTGCACTGGTTCTATGGAAAAGAGAGAAGGAAAAATGGATGCCGAATCAGTAGGAGGAATGTACCTTAAAATAGAACCTCCCATCACACCTGCAGCGTCTGGGCTAAGCTATCTACCAAAATCCAAAGTACCAAACACTAATGTGACTTTGCAGACGATACGTGGCACTAAAGTGGCTGTGAACCAGCGGACCTCCGATGCCATCTCTTCAGCAGCCAGTTTTAATGCTATCCCCATGATCCTGGAGCAGCTCGTGTGTTTGCAGCAGCAGCAACTTCAGCAAATTCAGTTGACGGAGCAGATTCGCATTCAGATTGCCATGATGGCTCCCCATGCCCTGCATCCTTCTATAGCAGCTGCTACTGATCCGCTAAAAGCTCTGGGCGCTCACATGTCTCAGCAGCTGTCGGCTGCTGTTGCATTAATCGGACAAAAAGCTGGAAGCCAGAGCCTATCACTGGAATCCTTGAAGCAAGGAAAACTACCTCATTCTAACACTGGCATTGCAGCAGCCACCTCGCTGGCTGCTGGGCTTTCCTCCTCCTTCCCCTTGAAGCCAGAGGCAAGCAGGAGCCTCCCGGGCTCCATTTCTCGGTTCCCCAATCCTTTGCTACCTCAGTCCTCCAATTCTGTCATCTTCCAGAATCCACTTACAGCTGTTTCTTCCATAATAGATTCCTCAAAGAAGGGTAAGGGAAAGCCTCCCAACATCAGCGTGCCTGAAAGCAAACCGAGTGCAGAGGAGCCATTCTTCAAACACAAGTGTAAGTTCTGTGGCAAAGTGTTTGGCAACGACAGTGCCCTGCAGATTCACCTGCGTTCCCACACCGGTGAAAGACCCTACAAGTGCAACATTTGTGGTAACCGCTTTACAACCAAAGGAAACCTTAAAGTGCATTTTCAGCGTCACAAGGACAAATACCCCCACATAAAGATGAATCCTTACCCGGTTCCTGAGCACCTGGACAATGTTCCCACTAGCACTGGAATCCCATATGGGATGTCTGTGCCACTGGATGAGTCTAACTTAATTGTGGATAGTAAACCTCTCCTAACAACTCTGCCTACCTCTGCAGCCACCGGTGCACCTCAGAGCATCACCAGTCTAGCAGGCATTAAGGAGTCTCTGCCTGGTACGTTTTCAAGTGATCTGCAGTCAAGGCCTTCTCCAGAAAGTGAGGCAGGCTCTTCCTCATCAGGGGCAGTCGGTCACGAATCGGGAACAGAGCAGAGCTTAAATTCACCACAAGCTACCTGCAGCATGAGCATCTTCCATGTAGGTGGGCCAAATGAACAAGGCTCCGAAACATCAAAGCTTCAGCAACTGGTTGAAAACATTGACAAATCCACTGCTGACCCCAACGAGTGCCTGATCTGTCACAGAGTGCTGAGCTGCCAGAGTTCACTCAAAATGCATTATCGTACTCACACTGGAGAGAGGCCATTCAAGTGTAAAATCTGTGGCCGTGCCTTCTCCACTAAAGGGAATCTTAAAACTCATTATGGGGTCCACCGGGCCAATACTCCTTTGAAGATGCAACATTCGTGTCCTATTTGCCAGAAGAAGTTTACAAATGCAGTCGTGTTGCAGCAGCACATCCGCATGCATATGGGAGGACAAATCCCCAATACACCAATGCCGGAAAACACCTGTGACAGTACTGATGTGGACCCTGCTGTGGCCGAAAAGAATGGAGATGTCAGTCGCCCAGATGACACCGTGGAAAGCATAGAGATGGAAGAGGATGTGGACTCTCAGGATGTCCCTAGGAGTTCTTCAAAACCTCCTACTCCATATGATGCACAATCAGAATTGCCAGCCACAGCAGCCACCTTCTCTGGTATTGCAGCACTGGAGAATCAAATGAAGATTGTCAACTCTACTTTAAACTTGCAGCGGCAGAGTAGCTTGAAGTCTAGTGACAATGGCTCAGCAGAAAGTGATGGCATGACAAATGATTCATCTTCTTTAGTGGGAGATCCAGATTACCAGAATGGCAGGAGTCCTGCTGCCTCTGAGTCTGCATCACTCCAGGCTCTATCCCCAGCCAACAGCCAAGCTGAGAGCGTAAGATCAAAGTCACCTAGCATCAACAATCAAGAAGATACAGGCATGGGGAATAAACCAGAGGGTCCTGAGAACACTTCTGCAGAAATGGAAGGGGTTGTTGGTGCTTTGGATTTAACTTATGGCAATATTGGTCGAAAGGTCATTAAAGAAGAGCCTGGGTTACAGTTTGCAAATGGAGAATATGGTGAGTAATGTGAAATGCTGGTGGTAACTTGGGGTGGGTGGGGTAATAGCACTAGAGGAAATCCATCTCCAGGAGAACCAATAGGAGTCAAAAACCTCCTCAGCTTTCCCATCTTCCTTCTCTATCAGGTTAGAGGCACATGCTCTGTAATGTTCTTCTAACTTGGTAGACTAAAAATGCAACAAAATTCAAAGACTTAAATACTTTCATTTCCTGCAAGGAGTTGCGTGGATGTTATTAAAATAAATAGGCGGTGCATTTAGTATCTTTTGTAGTTTCACCTGATACCTCTGTATAGCTCTCTAAAGATACATGCTTGTGTTTCATGGAAAACTGTTTAACCTCTGGAATCTTTGTGGGATTTTATCTCATTAGCGTTGAGGCTAATGTTGATGTAAATTTGACCTGAAAGGAAGACTATCTAACTCCTAAGCTCACCAACAAAAACAGGTGAACTGGTTTCTTTCAGAGCATTCTAGCAAGTGTAATAGCAGCCTTGCCGTGTGTCTCTGGAGGGTTTTGCAGGCACTGTTTTCAGTGAGGCAAGGCTTGGAAGCTTGAGAGCAGGAGGAGGTCGGTGTAAACATCACCTTTACTTTCTTTCCAGGTCGAAGCAGCATTCCAGCTGCTTTCGTTAGAGCCCCACCAGCCCTCATAAAAATGGAGATGCATGGTGAGCGTCCCATTAGCACTAGCCATTTCATTGGCCCACCAGCTCTCTCCCCTGGTGTTGCCCCTCTTCTCGTGCCACGGCCCAAATTCTGCCGTCCTGCCAAACAGCACATCTGCACTACGTGTGGGAAGAACTTCTCCTCTGCCAGCGCCCTTCAGATCCATGAACGGACCCACACTGGTGAAAAACCATTTGCCTGCACCATCTGTGGGAGAGCCTTTACAACAAAGGGAAACCTGAAGGTAAACCATCTCTTATGTGATACATTCTGTAGGGGAAAGTTGTACCAGAGAGGGAAAGACTATCGCTAATATTTCTCCTGACTTGGATTCCCTTGCAGTTCCTGAGTCTTACTTGTCACTTTTCAAGGTTTCTTCATACAACCTGCTAAGCAGTGTACTGAGACCACCTGCAGAAGTCTTTGCCACTGTTGTTGACCTTCCTTTTTGGGTGGAAGGCTTAGTTCTTGCTAAGCAGATTGCTTTGATTTCATTTGGATTCGAGTGCATCAGAACAGACATTTCATAGACTGAATGCTACAAAATGATGCCTACAGAATACATGCATTACACTGTAGTGTTTGAAGCATCATGCAGTATGAGGAGGGATAAAACAGGGAGGATAATCCTGAGATGGGGCAAAGTATTTGGGGATTGTGTCTAAGCACTTGCTGAAGAAGTGCTTCAAGTCTCCTCTTATTGTCACATTAATCCAATTGCCTTGTAAGAGACTCACAGCTTCCTCACTTACACAGAGGCTTCTCACTTCCCATGGGAAAACCTCTTCAGGCTTTTCAGTCCTCTCACATAAATGCTGCTGGGGAGGGAAAATACTCTGCAGTTTGAACAGTCAGTCGCTCAAAACACAAGCAGTATGTTGGTGGTATTGAAGATTTTGGTTTAAGTGTAACTTTTTTTCCCCCAAGTTCCTTGGTGAGATTTGTTTTGCATTTAGTGGTGTCATTCGATGTAGTCTGTTCACAGCAAATCTTTGCTGTGTTGGCATCTTTGGCAACACCACTTACAAGAAGTGCAAAAATGCAGTCCAAGCACTTCAGCTGTAGCCTCTGGAGAGCCATGGTGATGTCAGGCAGTAGAATGAATGTATCTTACACATTCCAGGAAGAGAACAAAGATAAGAACTAGCCAACTTAAATGTTTACATGATTTCTTTCAAGCAGCTTGGCTGTAGGTAAATTAGAACTTGGGTACATCACAAAAGAGCTGCAGTATTAATGAATCTCTTTGCTTTTTTTTTTTTCTCTGAAAGGTCCATGTAGGAACTCACATGTGGAATAACTCTGCCAGGCGGGGAAGAAGGCTTTCTATTGATAACCCCATGGCTCTGCTGGGGAATGATCCCAAGAAGGTATCCGAAATGTTTCCAAAGGATATAATGCCTTCTTCAGTGAGCATTGACCCCACAGTATGGAATCAGTATGCAGCGGTACTCAGCAATGGCATAGCGATGAAGACGAACGAGATCTCTGTGATCCAGAGCGGTGGCTTACCTACCCTGCCAGTCACCATTGGAGGCGGTTCAGCAATAAATACTGCTACAGTCTCCAAAATTGATGGGACCCAGTCTGGGACTGGTTCTGAACCGGAGAAGGCCAGTGGTGCTGCTGCAGACAACGTGCCAAAACACCAGTTCCCTCACTTCATCGAGGAGAACAAAATTGCTGTTAGTTAAAAACTCTAGTGAGTTGACGTACAGAAAGAACAAATATATATATACACAAACATATATTTTTAAGAGATTCCACTTCAGCCTCCTATTTTCCTATTGACGTGCAAATGATTTTATGGTTGTCTTTGTAAGAGTTGCCCAGAGTACAATCATGATATTGCTTTGCAAATAGTGAATAATAAAGAATAGGATTTCCTTCTATTTGGAAAGATGCGGGTCTTGCAAAGTAGTTCTTAAGCGTGACTTTAATGTGTACAGCCTTACAGAAGTTTCTGCAACTTGAAATTCCAAAGGTTAGAATATTTACCTCTTTGTTTAGAGTGAAATACTTGGAGGTTGCAAATAGAGTGGAAACAACCTACTGTTGATGGAAAAGCTTCTATTTACTGTTGAGAAATTAAAACTATTAATGCGGGTAAATATCCTAGAATGTCTGCCACTCTCTTAGACATAGTTTTTCTGTTTGGATTTTTGGCTCTGTGTGGTTTCTGAATGTACTTTTTACTATAAGGGGTATAAAAACTACAATTTTTAAATTTTTTTTTTTTTTTTTTTTTGCCTTGGAAGTTCTGTGAAAAGAACGTTGATGTTTTTCTTTAATCACTGCTCCTAAGGATTAATTCTCTGTATTGTTGACTGCTGCTTATTTAATACTACTACTAGGACAGTCCTTCAAGTATAGTGCCAAAATTCCTACTTCCAAAGATGTGCAGCTCTTTCCTAGATGTTTTATTTCAATACCAAGAGCCCCAAACGAGCATGGGTGGGTATGTACATACTTTTTTTCCTCTCTTGAAAGGGAAGACTTGCCTTGGGAAGTCAGGTCTAAAAGCTCTGCAAGGAATTTCAGGTGACTGTTGCAATTAGGCATGGGAACTGGTTTCCTTAGCAAGAGACCTTTGTTTTTGGTTGGGTTTTCTGTTTGTTTGGTTTGGTTTTGGTTTGTTTTTTTTATTTGGGTAATTTAGAAGATCAGTCTATGTAAACCTGTATTTAAATATGAAGTATTCATGCTTAGGTTAAATGTTTCATGGGTTTTTGGATGGCATTCCTACTCTGGTCATTAAGTTTCTTGGTGGTCTGTGAAGTTGCATTCTACCAAAATGGTTATTAATGATCCGTGTGTATTGTATGAAGGTTGCTGGGATAGTCATCTGGATTCTAAGTTATCTACCTCATTTTTCCTTTTGTAGTTGTAGTGTCTATTTTTCTATTAATGACCACTGTAATGAACTGAGATTCAAGCAGATGCTTCCATGCACTATCTGAAACCAAAACCTGATGTATTAGTGGAAGCACCTGAAGACTTACTGGACTGACCTTTCACTATTCCTTTAATGTCTGCTGGAACTGTATGTGTAGTGGGATCTAAACCAGACTGGAAAGTGAACATTTGGTATGGAAGGACTGAACAATGGAAAGAAGTCTAGTGGTTGACTGCAGGAAATCTTCAAGTCCAGTCTCCCTTGTGGAAGGCCTGAAAAATGCAGATTACCAAAAGTTTGTGTAATGTTGTTGCACCTGATTCTTGCTTATGATCTCTGTATGCCGAGTTGTGCCTTTCCTGCTGGACTTGTAAGTAAGAACATACCAGTACCTGTTTACACTGTAAGATGGATATTGTTACATAGACCATGCAAAAGGCATCCCAGTTGTCAAGTTTCTGCATTGTGAATGTATGATTTTTAAGAACTCTGTAGTTTTGAGTACCTACTGATGCATTTCTGTTGACATTTTGAGAATAAATTTTTGGGATGGCTTTTTCACACGTGGTGCTTAAATTTTTGTGGTAAAGTATTTGTCTCCTGAAGAGCAAGTTGAACAGGCAGGATGCTGCCTCACATCAGTGACTTGTTAAATCCATGCTCTAGGGCTATGCTTTAGTTTGCTGCTTAGAGTAGGTAAATGGCAGTGGAGTCTCTAAATTAGTTTCTCGAGCAGTTGGAGTTTGATGCAGAGGTTGGGACTTGCCAGGGATGTTGATTCACACACTAAAATACAATGAAAATGAGATGTGCAGTAATTCTGGTACTGTATCACCCTAGAAAGTGAAATGCAAGTTGTCAGATTGCCAGTGCCTGCAGACAGTGTAGAAAAATGACACGACTTCTAAAGAGCAAAGGAAAAACAGTGTTGTGAGAACAGCTCTGGTATGATGGAAAATGGTTGAGATTCTGATAGTTGCAACCTAAACTTGAAAATGTAGTTTGGTTCTACGCAATTTTCCTCTACTGTTACCTCCCAAGATCAATGTGTTCTTAAGGTATGTACCCTTCCACCATTGCTACCCAATCTTGGTGCCCTCTGTACAAAAGGTTCATAGCTGGGAGTGGCAGAAAAGGCAGGGCAGGATCAGATATGAGATGGTCCAGGAAAGTGGGCAGAGCAAACATGGGATGTGCAGGAAGGCAGAAAGTGTACAGCACTTAACTAGTTCACACACAATGTGCTACTCTTTACAAGCAGCATTATAGCTCCAGAAGGCAAAGTACTCGGTGCAAGAGAAGTCATGGACCTTCTGCTCAGAGAAAGTAAGGGGTTGTAATCTGAAGCACAATAGCTGAAAAGTATAACAAGATGTCTCTCAGT
This sequence comes from Ramphastos sulfuratus, assembly GCA_013399055.1. Classification (NCBI taxonomy): domain Eukaryota; kingdom Metazoa; phylum Chordata; class Aves; order Piciformes; family Ramphastidae; genus Ramphastos; species Ramphastos sulfuratus. The sequence continues at coordinate 31,639 of WBNM01019593.1, forward strand.
AGTGATGAGTAAGAATAAACTAATCACTCACACTAGCACTAGTACTGTTCTCAGTCACTGAGCTTATAACCTACTTTAAGAGTAGTGCCTGGCTGGACTTCTTGCTGCTAGAACTATTGCTCTGTCCATTCATTCCAGTTAGAGGATGGATTTCTGGCAGATACTGCTGGTGGGATATGTGCTGCCTCTGCAGGACTAACTGCAGCAGCACTGAAAGCAATGTAATGTGAATTAGGAGTTGTTGGGTGTACAGGTGTATCTAAACACCTGCTCTGACTGGGAAATCTGCTCTCCAGCATGGGCCAAACATGAGTATTGTGAAGAAGTCAGACTTGACAAGAATCCGTGATAACCAGACTGCTCTCCACTGATGGCTTGATACCAACTAGTATCACGATAACATGAAAATGTGTCAGCAGCAGGAGGAAATGAGCAGTTTTATTAGCAGGAAGCCAACAAAACCTGTTTTCCTGGGGCTTTGCACTTTAGTAGTATCTGTTGATGTCTCCTCAGCCAGATATCTGAGATTTGGAGGGTCTTTCTCCCTTAAATGTTAACTAAACCTGTCCCAGGAGAGCTGAGGTCACAGCTTTACCTCAGAAGGTGCTAAGCCTTGGCTGTGTGAATGGCTTTTCAGGACCATCCCTAAGAGTGTCATTTTGCAGTTGGACCTCTGTGTTGTTTTGTGTTGGTCACCAGATTGGAAATTAAGAGATGAGAAGGGAGGACTTTATTTATAGACCAGAGCTCATACTTAAATAAAATGTCAGGAAACTTTCGGGAAATTGGGACAATGAGATTTTGGCAAATAGTTGTATGATAGTCTGCAGCAGAGGGTTGTGGGGGGGATTCAGGTAGATGCAACTAGGGCTGGCCTTGGCCAAGTGAACAGTGGTGACAATGAAACTCTGTGACTTGGCACAGAGTCACTGTAAGGCTTTACTCTGGGCCATGGTGTCAAGCACTGGCTGTGCCCAAAGCTGCCTTGCAGCTTAGTGTGACAAGGCAGCTCCAGGCTGGAGTGTAGTAGGATCCCTTGCTAAGTTGCTGTGGGCAAGTTGTGGATCTTGAATGTGATGAATAGGTAGGGCCTATCTGGCCACTGTCTCCACAGCAGAAAGCAGGCTGTGCCATGGGGAAAACTTCAGCTGGAGGTAGCTGACGGGCTGTATCTGAAGCAAACAGGATAAGCTGCTGTCCTGTGTACAGGACCTGAAACAACACCTTCTAAAGCTCAGTGCAGTGTGTGCAGTTTACAGTAACATTGCATCTTAACAATTAAAACAGGTAGTTGATTCTCTTCTTGCCTATGCTGATGTGAATTAGGAACAAGTTTACCGAAGCTAATACAGCACTGCTGCTGTGAGAGCAGAAATGAGCACGGTATGTGCGCTGTCGCTGCCTATTAGCCTCTCTCCTTGCCTAAAGGACTCTTCTCTTCTTACTTGTTATTGCTTACTTGGCTTATTGCATAGAGGATTTGCCCAGACCATAGCTTTGTGTAAGTAGCATATTTACTTAAGCATGAGCTAAAGTAAAGGCTGGATTACTTGAAGTGTTAAATTTCAACTCAAAAGTTGCATTCCTTTTTTTTTTCTTTTTTTAATAAGAAAAAAGATATTAGGTTTACTTTAATGTATTAGCTTTATTCCTCTAAAGAAACATTTATCTCGAGCTACGTTTTCTGCTCAAAACTTTCAAAAATTCAATGGGAACTTTGAGGAGTGAGTTTGTCTGAAAATCAGGTAGATAATCTGCTCTCTGGGCTGAGTTCAGGGGTGCTGATTCCTTTCCCACAGCTGGCAGAAAAGGAGTGGGAGCTTTCCTGGGGCTGCTGACAAATACAACACGGAGCGAAGTGTAAATCAACATTGGTTTGGAGCTGTGGAGGGCAAAGGACCCAGATGAGGTGCTTGAGGAGATTGCATGGCACAGAGAAGCTTAAACAAAGCAAAAGGGATGAATATTGATTTAAAAAAAAATTTTATTTTGTCCGTTTGAAAGCCATTGTGCTTCCTGCAAGCTTTGCAGCATGGGTGGAACCACAAAAAATGATGGCATCTGTTAGCAGAATACCAGCTGAGGCAAGAAGCCTTCTTAGTCTGTGTGACCCACGAGGGTACTGCTGCAGTGCTGAGGCTCTGGGTCTCTGTGCTCAGATGAGAAGGCTCCTCTGCAGGTCCCACAGCCTTCCTGCTCACATTCACAGGTGAGTACTCCACATTAGTGTTATAAGGGCAAGCACTGGACTCGTGCATGTTTGACTTCAGCTCACATTCATCACTGACCTAGAAAAATATCTGTCATTGCACAGCCACAGCAGGACAGGAAACAACTTAGAAGCAGAGAAACCTGGCAGTTAGCCACTCCTGCTACTGCCATATTATCCATCTCATTATATATCTTCTGCTTTCTGCACTTTGAGTTAATTGCTTAGAAAGGGCAGGGAGTTTTGCAACATTTTGATTGCTCTTTATACTACTGATACTTGAAGCTGTCTGACTTACTGGAAAACATGCTTTTTAATGCTTATTATAGATGACTCATGTGCTGGCCATCCTGGCCAACATAAAGCAGCATCCCTCTCCTTCCAAACTTCTTTGTTAGTCTCTGGTTGTCACATCTTTCAGTCCAAAGTTTAACCTCTCTGATCCAACTGCTTCAGGCAGAAAATGTCTTGATTCAGAATGAGAACAGGTGGATCTCATCGTGTGCCTTGTTTTCCCATGCTTAGTTTAGGGAAAATTCAGGAATTATTAAAGCTATATGTAAAAGTGTCTCTGTGAAGAAAACAACAACAGAAAAATCACAGTACCCAGCACTATTTTCTCTATAAACATATGTATATACACATCTTTAGTTAAATATAGAATGTACATGTATGGAGGAAAAGCAGAAATTACTGTCCATAATATCAACACAATACCTATACAGTAAAAGGAAAAAAAACAGGGTGAAATTCAAAGACCACAGTCTCAAGCAGCAGTGGGCATTGGTGCAAGTTGAGGAGTACAAATCCACTCTTGCAGTGTTTGAGTCTTTTAAGCACTGGAGTGCAGTCACAGCTTCTGTAGGCTTGGAAGCATGCTGAAAATAAGCTGTCAGTGATGGTCGCTAAGGGACTGCTGAAGCAAGAGGGAAAGCTGGAGAAGCTGAAGCCTGACTGCCTCTGGTGAGGTGTTCCCTGGCTCCTCTCTAATGCCAGAGGCTGGTTTTGGCTGGAAGATAACACACCTGAGCACTCATGGTAGATCAGGATGTCTCTGTGTCCTCCTGAGCCTAGTTAAGCAGGACACATTGAACAGCACAAACAAAGCCTTTTGAAAAACAGTTTGAGAATTGTTGTGCAAATACATTGCTATGCTTTTTCTTACTTAGGCTAAGGAGCAAATATGACTCAAAGCACATTTAGATTAAAAAAACCCACAATTTTTTATTATTTTATATTCAGATAATTTTTATTACTAATGATGTTGTCCAAATTTCATTCAGCTCACTCAAGTGTAAAAAAATGAAACCAAAATAAAACCAAAGAAAACACACACACAAAAACCACACCAAAAACAAACCCCAAACAAAAAGCACAAGAAAACAAACTCACCACCCCCACCCCCAAAACACAAACAAGCCCAAACCAAACTGTGAGCTTGACTAAAAGCCAAAGCACCCACTGTATGAAACCACAAGAATGTGTGAGGGCCAGATGCACAAAACTTGGTGTCTTGTGAACACAAATGTTTGCAAGAGGAATATATTGGGTAAAAGTATTGACAAATACTTGACCATATTCTTAGTGTAGTAACACAGAATCTGTCCTGAAGCCTTTAATATATATTAACTTCCTAGATGGCTTTGCAGTCTTTTGTACATGATGACAGAGGATGCTTTTAAGTCAGGTTAACTGCATTGACTTAACAGCCCTTTGCAGTCATCTAGGGTCCAGGATCCACTTTGTTTTAGGAAATTTGTCTCCATCCTGCCTAGATGTTCAGAATACCAAGCATAGATTTTTTTTTTTTTCCCCCACACACAGCTGTTGTTTCTGTAAAACCAGTTTCATTACTGAAGTCCAGCACACATTCAGGTGATTTGCTGTTTTGGGCTACCTAAGTCTCAGTATGTATTAAAAATACTCTATCCCTCTCAATTCATAGTGTCCAGATTGGGAAAAACAAAACAAAACAATTTCCTCATTATCTCTGCCTCCGTTCCTCCAACTATTCTTGCAGTCTTAACTGGCAGAATAACCACTTTAGGTAAAGAGGAGTTGTGATAAAATTTGCAAGTATCTGTAGCAAATACGAATTTATTCTCAGTTTATAGCTTTACGTTTTTTATCACACCCACAGGATGTGTAACACAGAAATCAGTACAGTGAGAATTCAGAAGGCAGCTACAGCTAATAGCAAAATCATTTCAAGAACTAACAATAAATGTGAGTTTATGTCTTGAAAGCTGCACCTTTTTGTTTTTTCAGTTCTTATATCTGGCAGCTGTCCTAGAAGAATGACGATTTGACTATTATTGTTTTGAAAATTAGAAAAGTTTTCTTCTTGACCCTCAACATATAATTGTGAGCGGAAGAAAAAGTTCCCATACAAATGCTACACTCCCTCAAATCAGTGTGAGAAGTATCTGCTTGGAAACTTCATTACAGGAGTGGCAAACGTTCTCTTGATGACAGAGCCTATGGCAGTATGAGCTTTATTGTAGTTTCCCTTAGCAAGTGTTGATGGATTTATGGAGGGCTTCATTAAATATAGGCTTAAAGGATATCCGCTATCGCCCACTTGTCAAAAGGAAAAATAATATCAAAGCCATCCGTGCAGATCAGAGACGCAGGTGTTAACAGTGCATTATAATCTGGTAGCATTTAACTTGCCAATTAATTGCAGTAGTCTTGTCTGAGCTCAGACGTTTAAAAGATAAATTTAGAAGATGAATGTATCTTGTGTAGGCTTAGGGCACATGAACACTGACACCACACTGCTAATGATTCTTGCCTCAGCATCCCCATTCATGTTTGCGCTTCTCTTACTTAAACGTTCCTTCCCTGTAAGGACTCTTGAGTGCGTGTTGCTGAGCCTCAGGAACAGGGAGCTTTTGCATGTTTGCTCTTATTATAAGGGACTGAATGTCATAGTCCAAGCCTGTTCCAGTACTGCCTTGAGAAAGAGTGTTGTTTCACCTCACCAAACCCACCTCTTCCCTTGCCATTTGTGGGAGTCAGTAGTATGGGGAAATAACATGGTGCACAAGGCTGTCTGCTGCACAGTTGCTGTATGACTGCAAGTTTTCAAGCCCTTAGCAACCAAATTCCTACTTCTGCCTGCTGTCTTCCTTACAAACAGTGCAGCTGCCAACACTGCTCTGAAACAAAGCTTGAGTACCATGTGGAACGGGCTATGTTTCCAGACAGAGAAGGTACACCCTGGTATTTGTAAAACATGCACTTCAGAAACCAGATAATAAGGACAAAGATTAATGTCACAACTTGAATTGCCTGTGGAATCATAAGCATTTTGTGCAACCAGTTTTACGCTCATAGTCTGAGAATTATCTATAATTTGATACTTGTGTTTAGGGAAAAGAGACTAAATAAAGTAAGCAAAACTGAATTAACCTTCCAGCTTATAAAGAGTCAAATAAAATATTATTATTACCTACAGTCTTCATCAGGTAAAAACACTGAGGTCCTATGCATTAATAACTCATTTATTTAGTAGCACAATTAAAATGGAAGAAAATTTATAGCATATTGTGCTAAATAGGTAATGACTGTAATTTGCAAGTGCATTGTCAAAACCACCATCCATTGTTTGAGTGGGAAACTGGAACCAGGACTTGCTCCTTGGAGCAATACAGGCACAACCTCAAAATACAGTTTATTTGCATTTTCTTTAATCAGTGGAGCTTAGAGACCTGGATGCACTTAAGGATCAGTGAAATGTGTTGGAAGGCATCACCTGTGGGTGAGAAGCTGGTGTCATGAGCAGAGAGGAGGAGGCAAAGCAGTGGGGACAAGGAGGTTGTGGTGCTCTGCAATACAGATGTGCNCTAGGAGAAAATACATAGATAATTATTTAAAATTATTAAAAATAAATCATCTCCTTTTAATTAGCAGTTGTGCAGTATAAAATCATCGGCTTGCAGGGCTCCTTTGTGGGCCTCAAGTTCTGTACTTACAAACATTGAACATCAGAAGAACAAGCCAGTGGCATAAAAAAATTGAAAATAAGTTTTACTTAACTTGATTTAACAAATCTAACTTCTCAGACTGAGGCTGGAGGTTTTCCCTTGGGCACCTCTCAACGGGCAAAGGAAAATCAAAGGCTTGGAAATCAGAAAAGAGCATACCTGCAGTGAATGGTGAGATCACATGGAAAAGCTAATACCATGCAAGAAATATGTCAAGGAGAGGGTTTAGCCCATTGGGCTACAAGCCAAGTCTAGAACTTTCACTGTGATTTTCTAACTAAAATATCAAAAGCCTTACAATAAGGCAGAAAATTAGAGTGCCCATAAGGGAGGCTTTGGAAGTTTGTTTGAATCCCCAGATACTGCAGAAGTAAGTCCACAGACTGCAGTATCTCTGTTGCTTGATTTCTGTCACTGTCTGCCAAATTAATTTTCCCTGATTGTACAGATACATGTTAACCTTGGTGTGCATCCCTGTGCTCCTCTTCTAGGATGACTGGATTTGAGAGTCACCATATGATGATCATTTGTTTCTCCAACATGGGAGGAAAAACAAATGGGCTGGCAACGTGTAGAACAGATGTGCAAGAAATGTAGTTGCTCCATATAAAGGAGGGATGTCATTCATCTCTGTCTGGAACACAAAGATATCAAAATGTGCTGCTTAAAAGAATGTTGGCTGTTTAAAACGTCAGGGCCACCTCCTCCTCAAAATAGCTAACAGTGACATTTGATAAGGCTTATTTTAATAACATTAAAATTTAAATTGTAGTTTCAAGTCTGAGATTTGAGATTGAGCCTCAAGGCTGGAGGCTGGGATTGTCATTTCAGCCAGTTATAGCATTAGGCCAGTGATGTTGTGGCAACAGTGTGAGACTTTTGGTCAAGTACAACATCCTGTTTAGATTTGTCAGTTGGCCCTTTTACTAAATTGAAGCTAATTCTATCATTGTATTTTTTCTGTCATTAAGAAAAAAAATTCTGCAGCTGAATATGAGGAAAAAATGGAGCAAATATGTTTCATGAGCTGAAATGTTTGTGGGAGGAGAAGGGATTTCTATTTCTACCTCAGTAGTCCCCATGGGTGGGTAAGAACAGTAGATTGAGAAGGAAGAAATTAAACCATAGGATTACTGAATTGAAATGCAGTCTAAAAGTCAGTTCTACAAAGAGCTTTTGTCATAAGGCTGCCCTAGTTAGAATGGCATTGAAAATATCTGCCTAAACATTCTCAGTACTGGTACCTGAAACTGGTGTAACCATTAATTATGTTGCTGAAATGTCCTCATTACAAAATGTCAGGATGACTCTGCTTCAACTGTAGGGAAAAAAATTAAATGACAGTTGCAGTTTTCATCTTGGTGTAATCCATAGTGTAACCTGAGCTGAAGCAGTGAGGGCAGGAGAAAAGAGAGCTACCCAGAAACTCTGACGTGACTCACTCTTCTTTGCTTCTCTGTTCTCTTTTTATATAAAGTCTTTGGTTTTCTGTTTTTAGTAGTCTTCACTGGGAAAGCACTAACTTATTTAAGATTATTTGGAGCTCATTTTAAGAAATACACAAATATACCTCATCTTAAAAAAAACCCAGTCAGTTCAGTATATGCTACTTTTTAGTATGTTAAAACAAATGATTCTAAACTTGCATTCAGGCTTATCCACTCATTTTCTACTCTTAGCCACTGTGATTGTCACACTTCAGTTCTGCTGGACCATGAGCAGTTTAGATTGTCTGTCCCATCAGACAAGATCTGACAGCGTGTGGTTGTAGGCAGCTGCAAGGAGCAGCTACAACAACTAAATGAGAAGACACTATGGTAAGCAGTCTAAACATAGCTGTGTGTCTAAGCAGGTACTGTGTTTGTTTAGTGAACATTTCCAAGCAGGTTATTTGTGAAATGAAAGTTTTTGCAGACCATTTTCAAAGGGGTGACAAATAAGCTGGCCATGCACTAGAAAGAGGTGCAGATTTTGTGGTGATCCAGACTGCAGTGTAAGTTGCTGAGATGGATGCATACATCTAACTATTTCATACATTTTTTTATCTGCACTGGGCATTTCCTCTGTCAGTAGAGGTGCCCTGGTGTAAATATTGGTGGTTTCAAACAGGAAGGAGCTATGCTGGCACAAATGGCAGCCTGCAGCACGTTTGCTGCTCTCTTCAGTGTGGCTACACGGGTGGTGGAGGCAAACAGAGGGACAATGCCCACGGCAGCTAGAGCTCTCTTACTTAAAACAGTAACTTTGGCAGCACCTATGGGCACCTGCCTGCAACAGCCACGGGTGCAGCTACTTCTCAGTGCAGGTAAGGCTTTGATTGCAGACACTCACAACCATGTTATGATTACCCTCGAGGCAATCCAAGCTGAAGAAGCCCCTGGTGCAAGCCCATGTGCTTCCAAGGATACAGCACTCTTGCAGCTGCTGCTTGACTGTTTGCAGGCTGTGCTCGGCATCCAGCTTTTAATGAGAATTGATTTGAATAAATAAATGAAGGAACTCTCTCAGGCAGATGCTTTTTGTAAAACCTGTCATTTCACAGAGCTGATTTATAGTACAGCCATGCAGAGGAAAACATTTGAGGGAAATGGGAAAGCAGGAGGAAGTGATTTGAAGAGAATGGAAGCTGTATCCTCATCTTCCAGCTATGACTCTGGACCATTGACTATGTAGTTACACAACCTGAAGCAATTTTGTCTTTATTACTGATGTTTTTTTCTGTCATTTGGTGATTTTCTCCACTAGCTTTAACCAAGCTTCCAGAAGGCTGTCAGCACAGTTCCTGGTAGCTGATCAGATACCATTAATGCTGTGAAGTTCCCTATTTGTGGTTTTCTAGATGTAACTTACCATTCCACATTTTGAGAAGGACGTGTTACGTGAATATTTGTCTCGACAATTTTTTTTCATAATATCACTAGGAAAGTGTACTTCACTTGTACAGGACCATGGCAGTATCAGGGTCTAGCCCTTTTATGAAACTCATCTTTGCCACTAGGAATTTTGCCTTTCATGTTTGGATGAAGAATAAGGTCAACAGCATGATGGGTACATGGGCTGGAAGTGAGCAGGGTGTGCAGTTCTTAAACCACTCCTTCACTTTCTCGTTTACAGCAAAGAAGAACACGAAGATACGGAGATGGCAGGAGCAACATGCCTTAGTGGAAAAGCTGGAGCGAAGCAAGATGAGTGGAGAAGACAGAAGAGGTGTCAAAGACAAATGAGGCAGAGTTTAGCTGGAACAGGAACACGATATAATTGGTGGGAAGGACCCTGGTGGCATCCAGGAGACCTGTCTGATAACATACAAGGTTTATCAGGCCAAGCACATATCTCAGCTTCTTTAGCTCAGTGATTTTTTTGGTTTTTTTAATCTGATTTGTATATTTGGTTTTAATGAAGATTTAATCACTACGATTGTCAAGAAAGCTTGAAGCCAGGAACAGAAATCCTGGAGCAATTTGTGTCTAAATTTTTAGAAGCAATCGGAATTAGGATCCAGAAACGAGCATTGCCACGAGTGTTGAAGGCCACCAAGCAAGAAGGGTGTGAGCACCAACACGCTAAAGGACTGCCCTGTGATGTGTATGGTAGGATGGCATAAAAGAGACATTACTTGCACTTCTGCACTGCCTGCAAAAGGATGAGGAACAGGGGATGTGGCAGTGGCTCTTCACCTGGGGTGAGATTCAGGACGCCACAGCTGAGGAGGTGGTGGGTGTAAAAGGCCAACGATGTCGGCGCCGCGGTGCAGAGCCTCCACGAGTGACCCGGGGAAGGGGGAGGATGGAGCAAGGGGAGGGCAGCGAGCACTGGCAGTCCGGCAGGACCTGGCCCGGCGCCCCAGGTGCGGCGTTGAGGGCGGAGCAGGTGCCTGGCAGCCGAGGAGCAGGTGGCAGGGCTGGGGCAGGGCTGGGGNCAGATGTGCAATGGAGGTGGAGGAGAAAGGCAAAAAAGATTAGGCAGTTAGACTCACTTGCCAAATCACTGGGAACCACAATGGTAAAGGCTCATGGACATAGAGATTTCTGGTTTGATTTAGGCACACTCTGCTAGCCAGCTGTGCCTACAGTTTGTGTTTTGCCAGGCTGAACTTCACTTGTCTTTGCAAATTTGAATGGCAGATCACAAGAGGCTCATGACTATCCAGACCATAAAACATAATCCTACTTTCAAAACAAGTGTGCTTGTGCTGCCTGATATGGGAAAATGTATGAAGTCATTCCAATCAGCAACCTGATAGTTTTGTACAACCTTTTGCTTTAAAAAAAGGGGAGGGTGGGGTGGGNAGGGCAGTCCGTCGCGGAACCGGGCCGGGCGCTCGGGGGCAAGCAGGCGAGAAACGGACCGGGCTGGGAGGGCGGAGCGCACCGGGGCGGGTGGAGCGGCTGCGGCACCTGCGTGCTGGGAGCCCGTCGGCGCCGAGCCCGGCCCCCTCGGCGGCGCTGCCAGACGGCGGCGGGCCGGGACGAGCCGAGCCGAGCCGAGGCGCTGCTGGGAAGCGCATCCCTCCCCGCTCCGCCCCGGCAGCCGCGGCCATGACCGACAACATCCCACTGCAGCCGGTCCGGCAGAAGAAGCGGATGGACAGCAAGCACCGCAGCGGGTGAGCCGCTTGGCGAGGCGACAGCTCCCGCGGGCCTGAGGCTCCACTTCTTGTCTGGCTGCCGCCTGTGTTGTGGGGGGCGGGCGAGGCGACCCACGGGCCTCGAGTGATGGCCCTGCTCGGGCACCTTTGCAGGTTACCTGGAGCAGGCGGGGCGCGGAAACGCAGCGGAGGGCAAGAGGGACCCGCGTCTCCCTGTGCTAAGCAGCCGCGGTCCGAGCTCGGGGGGAGGAGGAAGAGGAGGAGGGGGAGGCAGGCAGGCAGGCGCTGACAGGTTGTTCCTGACGCCATTGCCGTGGCACGCCCGGGCGGAGGGCAGGATCCTGCCGGGCGGCGCTGCGGTGTGGTTGGGGGCGCCGGGACTGGGGAGAGCAGGACCAGCCATCAGTCCCTTCCGCGGGGGAAAGACCATCCCGGCCGGCCCTTACCCTCCTCGCCTTCTCCGTGCAGCCCCGCAGACAAAGCGGTGCCTGGGCAGCAGCGAGCGCGGCCGATGGTGGACGAGGCCGGCCCGGCGAAATGGGACAGCAAACGCCCGGGGCGCCGCCGGACTGGCCGGGCTGGCCCGGGCTAGGGGCGGTTGTGTCACCGGCTGCCTGGCACCAGCTCTGCTGCCGGCCCTGTTTGTCATCCGCGCTGCTGCGCTGGGCGTGGGACTGGGGAATGACAGGCTGGTGTCTGGGCGAGCGCTCGGCCTTCGCCAAGGAACAGCGAACAGTGCGTGCCTGTAGCTCTGCAGCGAAGGCTCTGGTTAACTGTATCAGTTAAAGCAATACAGTGTCCTTGTTGCGGGGTGTTGCAATATCCTTGGCGCGGAATGTGTTCCTTAAGGAGATGTACGCATATACCAGTGAAAACACGGGTGTGCCTATGCAGGAAGATCAGTAAGAAAAAGAATCGTGTTTCGTTAGGGAATTGGAGTACTGTCCAGTCCGGTTGGCTTGTGCCCAATCGGATGTTCGGGGCGCCCAAGTTACTTGGCTGTTAGTTGTGGCAGTACTTCAGTTGTCACTGGATCACCCTGACTGTTAGAACAACAGGAAGTTGATGTTTTTTTCCCTTGTTTGTTGTGGTTTTGTTTGATAGTTTTGATTTGGATTCCTCTGAGATTGATCTATGTAGTTTACTCATTATTAGAATTATTCTTTATTATCAACATTGTTTCTAATAATTGATGTAGCAGTAGCCATGCCGGCTGATGCTGAGCTGGGAGGTGTGTGTGATGCAGCAAGTAATTCCCCAGTGCCTGTCACATGCATCACTGGGCAAGTTCCACAAGGTGTAACCACCATGGCATTACATTTGCTGATTTGACTGAAAGGGAACGGAGTTGAGAAATTTTTCAGAGCTTCTTGAATGATTTCCTAAAGCTATTTAATCTCCACCAAGACCCTCTTGGGTATTATTACATGATTAGTAGTGTCTAACAGAAATTGACCTCATCTAGTCTAAGCTGTGGTTTGTTGGTTGTGGACTCTACCTGATTAGCAGTCACAGAGATGATGTTTTCAGTGTTAGCAAGAAATTCTAGCAATGTGAAGTTGTGAAGGAGGATTGCCTAGGTGTTTTCTTAATTGTAGTCTGAATAACTTGGATTTGGTGTTTCCATTGGTGTGGTTACTCTTTTGGGGGATGGGATTTACCATATATTAGGAACTCACATTTTGCTGTTAAGTAGCCAGTGATATGTTAGCAATTTGATCAAATGATAGCATGGATAGCAAACCATCAAAGTCAAGCAAATCCAAGCCAGTATTATAACTCGAAGAAGAAATTTGCCTTCAAGTCAGGAAGAGTCCCTGATATCACATCCAGGATGGAGTCCCAGGAATACTAAGCCATAATAAAGACCTTCTTTCTTCTGTTCCCTGTGAGAAAAACCCAGACAAAAGCATTTTCAGTTATGTTCCTTGATACATGTGGAAACACAGAAATAAGCAAGTCTTGAAAGGCTTTACCCTGTCGCTGACTGGAGTTTCAGCTGTGGGTTTTTCCTCTCACCAGTGGGGAAAAGTTCTCAGAGATTTTTGTCAATGTGTTATTCTGGAGTGGGGAACAGATTTCTGTTTGGGTACTGAATGACTTCATAGAAGTCATAGAAGAAATGCCTGGTTCTCACATAGGGCATGTGTCACACAAGTGAGGCTTTCACTATAGCTTCAGCCTCCAGTGTCCTTTGAAGGGGAGGGAGCCAGAGAGGAACTCACACAGTAGCCTCGAAGAGATGAATGATGATACAGATAGCTGAGATGTGTTGGAGAAACCACGTGCTTAATGAAGTGACTATTTGTTCCTGAGTGTAACTTTAATGTGGATTTTCTTGCTGCAGTCAAAGGCTAAGCACTATGTTCTGCAGCTGTCTGCCTTGAGTTCGGCCATATTCTTTCCAAATGCTTTGCAGCACTCTGAAAACCACTTTGAGGTATGTGCCAGTTAGGAGGCATTAACTGCGGCAGGACTGTTGGTGGGATGACAAGTGAGTCTGAGCTTCCTAGGCACTGAGCTCTGCAGGAAAGGGATCTGCAAGTTGCTAAAGCACCCTAGATACTCTGTTCAGTGCGTGACACAAATTTTTCCCTAAATAGCTTGTGGTCTCAGTCCACAGTCCTGCAAGGCATTTCTTCAAACCATCAAACTGCTGCTCCCATGTTGCCTCTGCAGTTTAAAAAGACCTTGATCCAGAAGTACTGGGGGGAGAACAGGGAATGAAATGCAGAAGGAGAAGCATTACAGCAGCATTTCATGTAGCCATTCCATTGTACATGTCTGTGTACTTAAGCTCTATTTCAAATGGCAAATTCCATTCTAAGTCAACAGAGAGTGTTGGGAGCTCCTGCCCTCCACCTGCCTGTGTGTGGGTGTGCCACGGCGCGTGTGGAGCTGGGCTGGTTCCCCACAGCCAAGCTGGTTTGCACCACAACACTTGGTGGTTGGGCAGGGGTGGGGTGCAGGAATAGCAACTCTCCTGACCCCTTCCTGGGCCACCTCAGCTGCACTGTCACACAGGCTGAAATAGGGGCATGTCTGAATCATGTGGAGGTGCAAAGAAAAGGCTGTGTGGTTGTCATGCCTCTGCTAATTGTCAATGGAAAATTCTTTGTATGCTTTTAAAATAATTAAATGTGGAAGGTTGGGCTGTGTATTAAAGATGCCAGAACAGCCTATGAGAAACACAGAAAACTCATCCAAGAAATGTGCTTGCTGCACAAGTAATTAAACACACTTTGGACTTCGGCACTAATTTGACAAATACTACCCCAGTATTAGACAAATTTGACCTGTTTCCTTTAAATTTATTTCATGCAAAAATGCTTACAAGAGCATTTTTCATGTGGTCTCTGAAATATTTGTTACACGTTGCATTTATAAATAAACCTGCCTCTTAGTTAATCTGGCATCTGACAGTCAATCTGTCATATTGCTACTTCTTACATCATCACTAAGAATGCATTTTTTGTAAATATAATCCCAAGGGAAGTACACAGAAGACCTGTTCTTCAGCACCTTCTGTTCATTTAGATCCCTGTGTAGGTTAAGGGCCACATCACTGACAAGACTCAAAGTTTCAGATTCAGTTCACATTAAGCGAGATGTTTTTGAGTGGTTGTGATCTTATCTGGGGATTTGTGAGTTTGTTTTTTCTTGGTTTTTTTCAGGGATGTATAAGCTTCCCCTTATACGCTTCATATATTTTTCCATGTTCTTTCTATAAGATGATAATTTAAAAAAGTTCATGGTGTACTGTGACTTGCTAATTTACTATACTTCAGGGGCTATTGCAGTACTGTTCTTCAGTGCTTGAGTTGCAAAAAAGAGAAGGAGAAATGTTTAGGACTATATTTTCCTAAACTTCTCTGTAAAACTACCCACGTTTCTGTAACTTTGTGATTCTCATTCCTGGAAAGTCTGCGCTAATTTTATCAGCATCTCTAAGCAGCAATGTAAACTTTCAGCTCTTATTCTAGACAATCTGTCTTTCCCTTTCAAGTACATAGTCTTCTGATTTCCTGATGGAAAGTATTTTTCTATTTGTTGTAAAACCCACTAGTTCTCTTCTGTCAGAAACAGAAAACTTCTTCCAGTGACACTGACCTTGCCCTGAACAGAAAACTTTGGGGTACCTTGATGATGCCCCAAGCAGCCCCTTCCCTCATTATCCGGATCTTTTAAGCCTGATACCTAAAAACAGGTACCCAAAGAAATAGTTGATCACAGAATGATGGAATGTCAGTAATAGTTGTTTAGGTAGGAACAACTTAGTAAAATGGAGAAAGCCGATAGTGCTATTCAGCAGGATCTTTTATTGAGTGAGCACCAGGATGATCTGCAACCACATCTGTATACTCATTTGTGTGTGCTCAGAGTACCTAGCCAAAGGGATTTGTCAAATTGTTTGGCTCAGGGTTGGTTGGTTTGGTTTGGTTTTGTTGGTTGGTTGTTTTTTGTTTGTGGTTTGGTTTTGTTTTGGTTTTTAGTTTAAGATTATTCAGTTTCCAGAGTAGAAAGAGAAAAGGACACTATCTGAAATGTTCCTTGTGAGGTTCACCACCTCTGTTATCTTTCCCTTTTGCTCTCAGTACAAGTTGTGTTTTGTCATCCCAGTATGTGGGTATCCCAAGTTGGATGTTCAGCAGCATGGCCCAGAACCGTAAGCGCGGCACTCTCTCCTTGCACTACAAGTCCTTGGCAGTTCTGGGGGCTTTTGCTTTGGTTCCTGTGAGTTCACAGCAGCCATGCAGTGCCAGCTAGCACCAGGCACTTTCCAATGCCACATAATGTGTTGTGCCAGCACAACCTGGTGCAGTAGTGACAGTGGCTGTGGAGACCTGTGTTTACTCACATTGCAACATTGGCACATGTAAGACAGAAAGGGTTTGGGTAGTGAAACTGTCCTGTCTGCTCATGATCCTGGGCAGGTTAAGGAAACCTGGCATTAGTCCACTAAAACATGATCTGCCATTGCAGCTACTCCTGTGTAAGTAAAGTGCTTTTTGTAAGGATCACAGATGTCATTTAGAGGATTTTAAAGAACTAATGAGCTTAGTAATGTATTCTTCCTTATAAAAGTTTCACATTATTGAATTTTGTTTTGTGGGGGTTTTGTTTGTTTGTGTTTCATGGGGTGGTGTTGGTGTTTGTTTGGTTTATTTTAATTATGGCAGTGGGGTGGTAAACATCTGCCTATGAAAATGTGGACACATTCTGTGCTTGAGAAATGTCTGTGTTCTGACACTTGTGCAATAGGTGTACAGAGGTAATTGTCACTGCTTAACATTCCTCACTAACTTGGGTTTGGATTGTGGCTTTCTGCTCTGTGCCTGCCTGGCAGAGTGCCGGCAGTTTGCAGAGTGGTTTGTGGGGCAAGGGGAAAGAGCAAGGTCACAGAATAGGTAAGAGTTAAATGCCAGCCCTGGGGTTAACTAGATGTCTTTATAACAAAACCTCTTAAAGTGTGTTTGGGATAAAGATCAGCATTTGGATTTTTGAGAATGTTGAGTAAGGGTGCCTGAGTTCCCTGCTCAGCACTGCAGTTCTGGAGGAGGCTACAAGGCAGTGAGGTAATGGGATTCCTGAGCGCTGATAAACTTCCCCAGTTAAAGTGTTGCAACATATGACTCTGTTATTGCTGGTTGTAGTATTGCGTTGGACTTCTTTTCCCAGAAACTCCTTTACATCATGTAGAAACAGTATGCAAAAAGGCTATGTAAGAGACTTTTCGGTAGACATGCTGGGTATTCTCTACCTGAGCATAGATACTACTGATAATCACCTTCAGAAACTGGCCAAGCAGGAAGCTTTTCTTTTGTTTGTCTAATTAGGTTTTCAGTTTGCTTTCCCTGCAATTCAGGGGGTTATGAAAACTATGACTCTAGCCAGGCAGCAATGTCACAAAACTATCTTTATATTTTTACACAGCACATTCTCTCCCATGCCTTTTCTTGCTTGGAACTGAATTATTTTTAGACTGATTCTCAAACCTTATAGTAAGCATTTGTTAATTAAAATTCTTGCAGCAACAACTGTCTTTGTAGAAGGGATGTTAGGAGAGGTCAAGGCTTTGAATGCAGAATGTTTGCTAAATTTTGGGTCATTTAATTTCTGTGATACTGCTTTCTACTTCCCTGCCATTGTAGGTGCTGTCAGTACTGGGGGCTGCTGTCTCATTTAGAAAAGCACAAATGTAAGCAGTTTTGCTGTACTAAATGTTAGGATTCAGACTAGTAAATTTATAGCAATTTGGAAGAGACAAAAAACAATGCAATTATGTGTAAACAGGTGGGCAGAGTGCACTTGTCTTAAGGTAAGGTCTTTGATTTCTTTGTGGGGTTCATTTGTCAATTTCTCAAGCTTATCAGGGAATTTCACTTTGTAAAAAAAAAAAAACAAAAAACAAAAAAACCCCAAAAAACAACCAAAACAAAAAAACCAAACAAACAAAAAAACCCCACCAACCGAAACAAACAAAATAACAAAAATGAAACCCAAAGCAAACCAAACCCACAAAACCCCCAAACCACCACAAGTTAAAAAAAAAAATCTATAGTAGTATATTAAGTTACTACAAGTTATTAAAAGTAAAAAAAACAACCAAAACCCTAAAAAATCTTGAAACTATAGTAGTACCCTCTTTAAGCCTTACCTTATAGTAAATATTTCGATATAGATGCCTATGTATTTTTGCTTTTGAGCACAATCCCTGGAAGAGGCCTAGCCTAAAAAATAAACAAAAGTAACTGGTTTCAGATGTGTGATTACAAGGACTGGCTGACTCCTTCTGTGACTGGGAAGCACATTGTGATGGAATGGGCTGTGTGGACACCGGGTTTGCTCCCTTGGGCAAAGCCTCTTACTTGGAGCATTATTATAGAGGTCATTCTGAATTCACAGTCATTAAAACATGGAATCAAGGCTAATCTTGTGTGGTTTTCTCCATCATGAAAGAAAGGAGAACACTTCCTTTCTCCCCCCCATAGAGCATATCTATACCACCATTAAAGAAAATATTTGGGATACAAGTGACTATTTGTTTTAGGTCTTCATCTGCAAAGACAAAGGAAAAGTACAGTTAAATGGTGTCAAGCCAGTAGAATATACTTCTGAAGTGGAGTTTATGAATTCATATACTTATGAATTCCAGTATTTAGCACCAACTTTTCTGTTCGTCTCATGGTGGCAACAGCTTTTCAGATGCGGGTATTACACAGAACCAGAAGAAGAAGAAAGCTCTGCTGGTTAGTTTTTCTACAAACTTGTTAAGAGTTGACAAAAAAGAATAGTTGTAGCTTTTTAAAGTGGGTTAAATTTAGGATGCTTACATTGTCTGTAGTTTTATTGTATTACCTAAGGAATGGTCAAAGATGGAAGTCCATTGTCTTAGGAATGTTACAAATGCAGAATAGCAGGCAATACCCTTGTCTAAAGGTAGTCAGAAATGACACTACTGGTGCTGCAACGTTGTAGGAAGTCTGATGTCTCTTGTATATATGAGTAAGAAAACATATTAAACTTTTTTTTTTTGGTCAGTAATTTGATCTAGGTGTTCGTTGCTTATCAGGGTTTTGAATTGTCCATTTCTGACAGGTTCTCCTGCATTCTTTTTAATTTTCAGTAAATGAACAGTTTGCAAGTCAAAGCTGACAAGTGCGGGGGCTGACCTCTGCATGGTCAGTGATAAATGCGTAGGTGAAAGCAGTGGGATTGGCACTAAAATGAGGGGACCTTACAAGTACTCTGATTCTGAATTGCAGGTTAGACTTACGTGAGGTTTGTAAGAGGCGTTTGACACAGTCTAAAACTTGTGATTTCATGTTCCTTCAGTGCTAATGTGTGGGTGCTCTACTACCCCATCTACATTCAGTCTGAAAGCTTCTTTGAGCGTGAAAACCTCTTCTGTGTTTGGGTGGGACCTGTACACTTATGGCTTCAGTTGTAATAGAGTGCAGACTAAAGGAAACCTACCTTTTCAGGGCTCATCTGCCATTCTTCATGAAATACAACAATGTCAAAGTAATTTGATGATGCAGGATGTCTTTTGTCTAGCTTTAGAAGCTTTTGAGAAAGTATCTTGCAAGTCAGCCTTGAGAATTTAATGTCTATGCCTGCTCATGTAGCACTGAATCATCTTTACTTCGGGAAGCAAAGTAGATTTTTGGGGTTTGTTTTTTTTTTTAATTCCTCCTATGTCCTGAAGGAACTGACTTAACTGGTAACACCTTTTTCTGTTTATTTGCATCCAGCAGGGGCTGGGCTGCCCAGCTTGGAGCATGTGATTGTGTGATATTTTAGTAACAGCTCCACCACCACAGAAGATGTTTGCTCATAGTTCAGTGGAGTGTCTGTGTTTGGTAGGTCAGGTCAGCGTTTTAAGATGCTCATGATACAGTGGATAACTGACAGATTGGTGGTGAGTGCCAGATCAAGAAGTGATACTTCAGCTGCTCTGCCTGGCTGGTGGAGAGGGTTTGGGGTGCATGTGTGTGAGTCAGAGAAACATGTTAAATATGAAGTATTAATGTTCCTTCTATAGGTGTTGTGATTGTTTAAGATGCTGTGGCAGGAGAGACCCAAGGCCTCGTACTGTATGGCTTGGCCATCCAGAGAAGAGAGACCAGAGATACCCTCGCAATGTGATCAACAATCAGAAATACAACTTTTTTACTTTTCTTCCTGGTGTAAGTATGAATAAAGTAGCTTTTCATCACCTTTCACCGATGCTTTCCCCAGTTTCTGTGGTTTTACATTAGACAGGTACAGAACCTAGAGCTAGAGGAAATAATTTGAGTTGCATTTGGTAGACCTGCAAAGGTAGCAGTAGCAAACCAGACAAAGATCTGTCCTGATAGTCCAGGACTGCTGTAGATGCTAAATGCTAAGGTACCATTTAGACACTAGAGGAGCAGGCAAAAATATTTCTGGTGGTTAGTTCAATATGCATAACTTCTAAACTCCAGTAATATCCTCCTTACTCTTTTTTTTTCCCTTCCTTTTTTTTTTTTCCAGGTGTTGTTTAACCAGTTCAAATACTTCTTCAACCTTTATTTCTTGCTTTTGGCCTGCTCTCAGTTTGTCGTTGAAATGAGGCTTGGTGCACTTTACACATACTGGGTTCCTCTGGTAAGTAATTTAAGGTTTATTTATTCAAGAAGGTTTAATTTTTATTAAATTTTTTTTTTGCTTTATTTCTCTAGGCCATAAGTTTGTACTTTTAATCGTTCTGTTATCTTCCTTCTTCAGGCCAACTCTCTATGCGTCATAGCATAAATGCCTGTTCTGGCCTTAAGCTTTATTTTGTAGAGGTTTGATAGGGATGTGAGAGGACTCTGCTCCCGAGTTGTTCATCTGTAGGGTGTTAACAGGCACAGAGCTCTTGCCACTGGCTATAGTGGCTGCAAGGGCAGCAGGGCTTTGTGAATAACATGAGAAGTGAATGGAGACTGGAGCAACACGTCTGCTGTTCACAGCTGCATCTGAACGTAGGGTGTGCTCATGAAGGGTCTAGGGGGAGTGTTTCACCCTCCTGGGGTGATCACACAAGGGCCAGTGCTTGCAGGAGCCTGCAAGCCTGGTAACTGCAGTGGAGGACCGAAGGGCACCTTTCAAAAGTGACCTTAATGAGTGGCCATATGCGGAGTGATGGCAAATTACGCTCTCCTGCCAAACAGTTTGACCTGTGGCCCTGAGATAGGTCAACAGACTGCTTCATAGTTTAACCACATTGTAAAAAAAGAAATGAAAAAAATGAGAAACACCCCTTCACAAACCTCCCACATACAAAAAAAAAATAGAGACATATTCACACACACTCATTCACACTTTCTCAAGGTGCAGATATTCTTTGCTTCCTGTAAATGATTTTGCCCTTTTCTTTTGATATCCATGTGTCTCACCTGCCATCAAAGGAAATCGATAATAATCATTGCTGAAGCAGAAACTCCAGTGCTGTTGAAGGACAGAAAAAGGAATAGTTGCATAGAATGGGCTTCTTAAATCTCCTAAATGGACGGTCTGAGCCAGTTACAGCTGCTTAAACATCAGTATCTTTATATTTTTTCTTTTATCCCAGTAAAACAGTGATTTCTGTTTTGGTGTGAACAACTTCTCTGTTGCACTTAGCTTATGGTATTGTAGACTAATTTGTTGTGGAGGGAAGTCTGCTGAAAGCAGGATGGTCTTTAAATTTAGGTTGGTTTACTTCATCTACCTCCATTCTGAAAACCTCCAAGGATAGGTTTCTTTTTTACTTTCAAGAAATGACACAAAACCAGCTGAGAAGTGTTTTTAAAAAGCACAGAGCTGTTCCTAAGGCACTGCTTGTGCACTGACTTGAGAAATGCTAGTGGTAAAAATCTGTGGCTCTATTGAGGGAGCTGAGGAGGAGCAAAGGAAATTTTTTTTTTCTGCCTTTTAGGCTTTCAGTACAGTGAAATCCCTGGTGAAAGTCATAAAGAAGTGAAAGTGGCAGCTTTGGGACATTGCTGTTAAAATTCTGTTTGTATTAAAGCTTGGATCTCACTGAATTCTCTTTCCAGTGTGTGCTGTATTGCATTTGCTGTGTGAATTTAATGCTAGTTTCTTAAGATCCTGTCCTATAAATAAAGTACACAAGCACATACATGGGTCTCTCTTTCTGGGTTTTGTATAGACAGTTGTAACTTGTCTGTGCCAGGTGAGCAATTACAATTTGGCACATAAGCTGCCAGAAAGCAGGATAAGAAAGGTCTTTGTTCATTACTGGCTGCTAATACAAGTGTTGGGGATGGAATGACATATGAGATGACACAGGGAGTTGGCACATGTGGGAATATTTTGGGGCAATTATTTGAAGGCTCTTCAAACAGCTAAAACATAAGTTGAAAATAATTGATGCTTTTTTTAAAATTTCATTTTGGAAAGCAGATAGGAATTTCTAGCTAAACACACAAATGCAACTTGTAAATGGAAGAGAATTGTTTATTGTTTTCTTGATGGGAATGAGAGCTCTTCCAGGGTGTTGCAAAACAGATGGCTGTGGTCCTGGACACTGAGGAGTGAAATATTTCTCTGAAAATATTGTATTAATTGATTCTTGCTTTCGGTGTTTGTAAATATAGGATTGAATACAGGCATTTAAAAGAAAATAGTAGTCCATCCTTGGCTCTCTTCATGCATCTCTATTTTTAAATGCTGTAGAAACATAATAGGTTGCATTTCAAGACTGATATTAATTAATCTATACATTGCATTTAGACTACGTAGTTTTATTGTAGGATTGTAAGAACGGACAGGTAAAGTGTACCTCACTACTGCTCTCCTTCAGTCTTAGTAGCTCTTAGGTCATTATTCATAATATTCCTTGTTAAAACAAACCCAAAAACCCCCACAAACAAGTAAGAATGTGAATTGTTGTGTTGGGTAGTGTTAGCAGTGCTCCACAGCAAGAGGTGGTTGTGGAGGTCAGGTTCCCAAGTCCCTTGTGTCCAGCTTAACAACTGCTACACAGTTTTTGGAGGTGTGTGCACCTGAAAATGAAGTGACTTAAAGTTGGAAATTGTTGCGACCCATTGCCAAAACCCACAGTTAGGGTATTTACTGTGAGTATTTACAGACAGTTTCTGTGTTTTTTTTGTTCAACCCTCAGTTCCTAACGTCACCCTCCCTGCTTCTTAAACCAAAAAAGTTTCAAATTGGCAGAGATAATCAGTGTATGGTTGCATTTTTCAAGAATACACAGTGTGAAAAGTTAATTTTTCTTCTATAGCAGATAAGGAGTGTTTTAACTGCTCAGTGAGCCTGAGCAAATAGTGCCTAACAAAAAAAAATATTTTCTGGTACTAGCCACATAAAGAACTGTTTTGCATTAACTTAGTTATTTTTTATATGTACAGTGAAGGATGTGATGTGGGCATTTTCCTCATGACAAGAGGAAATGAAATGAGTCCTCATATCCACAGAAAAGCAGGACTGAAACCCTCATCAGACAAATATGTGAAGTACTGATAGTATAATTAAATGAACATATTAGAATGTTTGTGTAGGTTGAGTGTGTGTATACATACAGATGAATATACTAATAAATAAATAAAATTGTATAAATTTCTGTATAAAGAAATCTCCCAGGTGAGGTGAGCTAACTTTGATGGGGTGGGGTTGAGTACTGAGATGTGAGTGATCTCCTAGGTTGAACTTTTGTGTAACCTCTCTGAGTCTTGGTTTACTCACCTGTGAAGTGAGATTAAATGTTATTTACACTTTTCAGATCAACTTTGCAAAGATTTGCTGGGGGAGTTCCTTGCAGAGCATCGCAGCTGAGAAACAACCACATTTTGTTAAGGAACAAGTCTGTTGTCAGTTTGCTGCTGGGAGTTCTGCACAGCAGCACATAACATCACTCTAATGATTTAGTGAGAGAAGATAGAGTAAGGAAATGCAGATTGTTGGCATTGCTACTGATAAATACTGTTCTTATTAGAGGCAGATGTGATTTTTTTTTTTTTTTTTTTTTCCCCCCTGACCTTTTCATCCATTCTGTTCCCCCCCACACCCCGTGCCCCTTTTAGGGATTTGTGCTTGCTGTTACTGTCATCCGAGAGGCCGCGGAGGAGATCAGATGTTACATGCGCGACAAGGAAGTGAACTCGCAGATCTACAGCAAGCTCACAGCGAGAGGTCGGCTCGGTGGCTCCAGCCTGCCCGCTGCATCCTGGCGCGGCTGCGGCAGCGCCGGGGGTTGCAACTCAATCAAATGCTGCTGACAGTCGGAGAAGCAGAGTTCAAGGAACGGGGAGGGGGTTACGGGCTCGTAGGCACGTGGCTTCGCGGCCACACCACTGCGCCTGCCATTGCGGAGGCCTCGGGGGTCCGGGTGGCTTCTCGTGGATGGCTCCTTGCTGGGCTGTGGTGGATGCAGGGCTTTGCGGAGCGTTTCCCAGGGGGGATGCACAGTTAATGTGAGGGGTGTGTGTGCTAATTGCTTCAGATAGCTTCAGAGTATCATCTTGGAGGTTGGAAGGCGTGGGGAGCTGGCAGCCCGCGCGTTTACACACGCAGGAGCCTGCTTGGTGGGCTGGGAGTTCACTACAAACAGCACCGGGCAGGGGTGAACATAAAGCAACTGCTGTGATTTTAAAATCCTGCTTGCTCCTAACTCCAGTATAGGCCAACTTCTTCCCCATCTTGGTGGATTGGAGTCGCTAAAGAAAATGAAACTGGATCTGGCTTGCTGTAGGTCTTGGAGGTGGATGCTTCCAGAAGGGAAATGCATTTTCCTTCCTGCAAAGCTGTGACGGGAGAGAAGCATTCCTGATGTTGTATGGACAAAGGGAAGGAGAGGCAAATACAGCAAACAGCATGGTTGGAAGAGAATGAGAATGGAGCTATAGTAGATGTGATGTGTTGTTTAGGGTTGTTTGGTTGTTTTTCCTCTGCTTTTGATAATAGTGCATCTGTCTTCCTTCTACATGTGTTTTTTTTTAATTTTTTTTTGCTTGCTCATCCTGTCAGTAAGAGAGACAGATGTAAGCAGTGTTCCTGTAAGCTATCAACTCACTTTCTTTAAAGGGAACACCAAATGTTCTTTAAAAAGAGAGGAGGATCCACACAGGCAGATAAAATGCAAAAGCAGTTTGGTACCACAAATCATAAAGTACCAGGTACTTGTGTGTACCGAAGGAGCTTGTGGGTGCATGTGGGAACTCTAAGGTGGCTTGCTTGGCATACTGACATGTTCCATCACTTGTTGAACGTGCAATATCAGTTGAGTTGTGTTGGGTTTTTTTTCTGGGTTGTACCAGACAGGGGTGTGATATGTTGCCATGCCTTTTGTGTGCTTCTGTTAGCAATAACTGATGTAGTTCATCAATAGTGGCAATATCCTCTCTGGTACTTTATGTTATCTTTAGCTCCTTCCTCTAACTGTGAGGAGTTTGGAGACTTCATTTGTGAGCAAGCCCAGGCTGCAGCTCAGCTGGGTCTGATCCCTGGCTCTAGCCATTGTTTACAGCTGTGCCATACCTAACAAAGATATTTAAATACTTGTTTGAAAAAATCCAATGCGGCCTCACTTTGGAGTTTCTCCTAATACCATGACAATGATGGTGAGGCCAGGGATTTGTTTTTAAAAAGGGAATGAACTGAATGTAAGCAACTTCTTTTTTTAATTTCCAGTTTCTTTGTTGTAGAAATTTTTACTCCTGAATTAAGATGCACTGAACTAGGTGTGGTAGAAATATGCTGCTCTCAACACTTGCACTTTTGAGAATAAGGCTGCTTTTAAAATGTAATTGCTTAAGGCTGTATATATTTCACATGCTGGGAATTATGAGGCAACTCCAAACCAGGGAGTTTGAGTTTCTGAATATTAAATCCCCTTTTAATAACGTGTTCTTAGTACAACACTTAAAATGCTTGGCAACCAACAAAAGCCTCATCCAAGAGGGGTGTACTACATCTATTTAAAGATATAAAAGAGTTGCCTTCTGGATTCTATTCAATGATCTGTAAGGGGCCTGACCTCTCCTTTAGTTCTTTTCATATTGCTATTACGTTTCCCATGAATGATTTCCCTCCCCCCAGTCCTTTAACTTTTCCAATTTTGTGAAAGAAACCAAGGAGGATTGGCAGCTGGGCAATAGCCGAAAGTCTTAAACCACTTTAACACAAATTTGGTGCAGAAACAGAAACAAGACTCTATAGCAGTGGGATTTGGAGTAGGAAAAGTACAGAAAATTATTTGATTCTCTTGTGGTTTGGGGAGGAAAGTAATTTTCTGTCTCTGGCTGAATCTAGTACTGAAGCTGAACATCCACTTTTCCACAGGTTAAAAATGTAGCACCTCTGAGAATCACCTAGGAGTAGGGAAGAAGCTTGTGAATCCATAGCTGGGTGATGGAAGAGTGTTTGTTTTGTTTTATTGCATCTATTTGTACAGTTAGGAAAAGTAGAAGGGCATTAAAGGAAGCCCTTCATCAGGTCAGAAGCAGGATATTACAAAATAAGTTCAGAACAGACATCTTAACCATTAATTTTCAGTGTAGCTGACAAATTCCCAGGGTACTGATGCACAAAAGCCCTCTGAAGTGATGCTGTGTAATTTTTTTTAAAATCCTCACAATAGTTTCACCTCTAAAGCCACTGTTTTGGGGGGAGGAGGATTAGATGAGGCTTGACACTGAGCGTTGCTATAGTGGATCTAATGGAGCACCGTAGCTTTCTCAGAGTTATATTTATTTCTACTTTATTTTTATTTGCACGAAGCTGCAATTGAGTTGGCTGGAAAATTGTTTTTCCCATCTCAAACTTTGGCCTCCCAGTGGAAACCCATGGGTGTAAATACATACTTAAGACTGAATGAAGTCAGGGAGAGCTGAGCACATGCTTATATGCAGTTTGAATAGGGAGAGAAGTAAGCAGAGATTCAAGTGCTCTCCTGAATTGGGATCCTCTTGTCCTCTTTGTGTGCAGTGCCTCACACCCTGTGCAGAGCCACGGCTGTGGACACAGCTCCTGCTGCCAGCCAGGAGCTCTCTGGCTCCAGCACCCCCACCAGTCTGGTCCCCCACTCATCATGGATGGGGGGTATTTTGAATTTGAAGCTTTGCTCATGTCCATGAAACTTTCTTTTGAGATTTGCTAAGCTGTTTGCTTCATAGCAAAAAAAAAGGAAGAGTTCTCTATGGATCACATTTTATTTTGAATAGAATTGGTGAATTGCAGGGACTAATCTTTTTTTGAGGTAGCATGAGACAGAGCAGACAGTAGTGTATTTTCTGTCTTCCTTTATTTTACATACATCAAATAAACTCTACCGTGAACCTATTTTCTACCAATATGATCTATTTATGTTAAAAATGATGAAACCAGCAGACTTTCAGAAAGCTTCTTTACTCGAAAGCTTCTTGTTTAAAGGACAGTTGTTTGGATTGTAATAAAAAATAATCAATTTTCAATCCCCTATTCATAAACTTACAAACCTCCTTGTGTTCAGGAGTCTGTGTGCTGACTTTCTGCTTGATAGAAAGCTAGAACTGTGCTTGCAAATTCTTGGTTTGTTTTTCTTCTCTTGAACCCCCCCCTCCCTGGGTAACACTGCATAATAGAGAAACTCCACAGAAAGAAATGGGAAGAGACCTCCTACTGAGGGGTGCTACTTAAGATACAGATCATTGGCATTTACCAGCCATATAAAAACAATATTTTCCCAAACCCTCTGAGTCCTGCTCCACAGTTTATACAGCATAAGGCTGCAAAAGCCGAAAGTTTGGTGCAGCACATTAAACTGTTTTAATAAACCTCTGGCTTCGTCTTTAATTCCAGGTTAGGTGATTTTGATCTGTACTTTAGTGAAACTCTGCAGACCTCTTGTGAAATCTTGACTTAAGTTCTAGCATGGTAGAAAAACGCTTCTCTTCTGGATAATATATTTAATACTGTAAACAATCTGCTTTGTGGTACATTTATCATGTTGCAGATATGGTTATAAACACCATACCTTAAGTTGAAACAGACTGTTTGCATTTTATTGTGTTTACTTCTTTTTCTTTGAATCAGAGAATGAAACAAATACTAATTGAAATTTAAGAGTATAGATATATTTTTTTGTTTTGTTTTAATCAAAGATCAAGGCTAGTTGCTTTTAAAAACGTGTTAATCACTAACATATTTTCTGAAATTAATTAGAATACAAACTTGGAAGCATTATAAATGTTAAATAAATACTTTGTGTATTTAGAGGAATCACTTCTTGGTTTATTAATAAAAGCAGTCATTTATTACAAAAATACTTTAATAGCAGAGCAGTTGTTAAGCAGTTGTGTTATCAGCTATTTTCTTAAACATGCATGAAAAAAAAATCCAATGTTTAGGAGCTAGTTTCCTCACAGAAAGAAAAAGGAATTACAGAATTCCCAAGATCAAAATAAAACTAATTCAAGTAAGTTGCTTTATGGGAGTCCCGAGTCAAAGGAAACATCTGGTCCTGCGCCTTCTTAGCAGGACATGTGGTACATACAGCAGAGATGTCATCCATGAGAGGCTGGAAGTATGGCTGGAAAAAGCAGAATTAGCTCTGCTGCCTAAAACAGGCATTGCATTTATACAGGAGTTACAAAAACACGTATTGGTTAGAGCGGTTCTCACTCTTTTACCTTAAAACAGCTGAGGTTGGGAAGGTTACTGAACAAGGCAAATCTGCTCCAGCTGCTTTCATTTTTCTCATACTGGAAAAATCTTAAAGCAGATGATACTGTTTTCAGAATAATGATCCAAACAGCCTTTTATGTGCATAACGATGGGAAATCATCAAGTTACAGCTTTGTCCAAGCATTATCTTCTCTTTTCCAGCACGAATTTACGTCATTAAGGAAAGCACTATAAAAAGGAGTTTCCATTACCAAACTCTGCAGATAGTGCTTCCTATACTGCCAGTCACCAAATAAATCCTGGTGATCTTTACAAGAAATACAGAAAACTTAGTTAAACAAATCCACTTCTTCCAAGAGTGCTTTTGCACAGTGCTTTAGGACTTGCTATGCCTGCGTAGGGAGAGCACGCAGGGTGGGTTGTGGGTTTTTTTTCCCCTTCCTTTACACAGGAGAATATTCAAAAGCACTTTTTGTTGTTTTGTGAATAACCGTATTAAAAGGGGAGGAAGAGATGTTATCTGTCAGACCCTTTTAGTGTCATAGTACCTAACTTTGTATAGCCCATACAGAAGACTGCCAGGGATGCTTTTTTGGGTCCTCTTGGAGTGCAGCTTTTCTTTTCAAGCCTCTGCGTAATGGACTCTTAATCCCCGGTATGCTTCCTGCCCCGGCAGAGATGTCTTTAGCCCAGCATTCATTTTGTTTACCCTTTTATTTAACTACAAATTTCACAAGGCAAAAACCCAGAATCCACGAAAGACCTATGAGATATTTGTGAAATGGGCCATGACTGCTTATAATTTGTAGGAATAATTACAGCATGTAAGGAAGTCTGCATTTATTAGCAGCAGTGATGAAGCATGTTGTTAAGCACACAGTGTGTCACCAAAGCAGCAGGCTGCCGGGAGCCCAGAATGGCTTTCATTGTTAATTTGGAGCAGAAACACTGAAGCATATCCTGAGAAGGATGCTAATGAAGGGACTGCCAGTAGTAAAATCCCAGTGACCTTTGTGCTTTGTGCTAATTTCTATTCCCCCTCCCTTCCCCCTTCTCCTTTTCCCCCTGAACTGCTATCTGGCCAGTTAGCCCGTGAATTTCGAGGTACAGTAGGAGTGTTGTCCGTGCTGGGGTGAGCTGCATGTGCCTCCCCCACTTCCACTCAAATCACAGCAGATTAAAGAGGCTTTTGTTGAAATAGACAGACACGTAGAGGCAGGGTTCAAATTAACTGATTATAAATCACTAGTTAGTTTGCGAAGCCAAATCTAGAGCTGGCTAATGGTTTGAAATTACTAGCCAATTGTTAAATTAATCTTCTGTTTTAAAGCAACTGGGAAATGTTTGACAGCTGCAAAGAAATAAATATGTAAGCATTTTCCGTAGGACCTGAACTCTGCAGGGCTTGTTCAGGCTGTGTGAGTCGAGAGGCAGAGGAGAAGTGGTAGAGCTGAAGCAGATACATGAACTGTGGCATGGAAGGAAATGAGCCTGGATTTTAAGATGGACTCATTGTACTTACAGCTTCCAGGTCTTGGCTTGAGAGTTGAGCTTTAAATATTCAGCCACCCAGGGAAAAGGAATCGGGAGAAGATGGTTCCTTATTGTAGTTTTCCTATTCTTGCTCTGTTGTCTGCCTGACTCTGGAGTATTTCCAAATTCCTGGGTTAAGCAGTACAAGAAAAAAGTTAAAGGGCTTGCGCCAAAGTTGTCACTAGAGAGTGACCAGGGGTCTCTGCATCTAGGGCTGAGGTCTGATGCTGTTAGACAAGAGGTTTTCAGCCCTTTTCCAGATCAAGACCCACCAACTTACCCAGTCGGAGCAGTGGGCTTGGTGAATTTTTACAGGGCAGCGTTGCCTGATTGTTAAGATATAAACACTGTCCATTTTCTCCAGAATAGTGAAGCAGAAAGAGGGGAAGTAAGGCACATCACACAGCACCCACAAACCTGGTCCTACTGTTCTAATGCACTGATCTCTTTCCTTTGCAGGGACTGTGAAGGTAAAGAGCTCTAATATACAAGTAGGCGACCTCATCATTGTTGAAAAGGTTAGCCTTTATCTTTTCTGTGCAAAGTACCTTTTTTTTTGCAAGACCTTAGAAAATGAGATGTTTTGAAGATTTATTTGTTTAACAGTAGTCTTAGAATGTCAAATGTCGAACACTAGTTACAATATTTAATTAATTCTTAGCATTCCCCTGCCTGTGCTCCACGAAAGTAGCACCATCATCTTTACAAATGAGAGCAAATCTGCAGATAGGCACTTACAGCCTCAGTTTTCTACTTGTGGTATAGAAAGATAAAGTACCCTCTCTGCTCGGCTCTCTGGACACAGGTTAAATACCTGACACTAATGCCACATACAAATGTTGGGTGTAAAGAGCATTGGGAGACACACTGGTTCATTTGTAGTCATTGGTATGTCCAGGTATATTCCCCCTTTATACAAGCTTATTTGTGGAGGTTTTATCCACTGGTCGTTATTTTTTCTACACACTCTCTCTGCATGAAGCTAGGACCTCTAAAGCTATTAGCATGAAAACATTCAGTACCAAAAAGAGAAGAGTACTGACCGCAGATTCCAGATACATGCTTTCTTCTAGCATGGGACTTCTTGAAACAAAACCAGCATTAATGTAAAATTTCTTCATCCTTCTAGAATTACTCACTAGCCCTTTTGTAAACCTAACCATTGGTGGGTCCGGTCAGTGGGAGCTGGCATCAGTTACTATTCTGCACTTGGAATTCTTCAGGGAAGCGAGTTTAGGATTCAAAGCAAAATGAGTACCAAGCTTCAGTCTGACAAAGAACTCCTCTCTCTCTCCTCTGCATCCCTCTGCTTGTCACGGTGGGGCTGTGGAAGGCGGCTGCACACGCGCGCAGGGGCGTACGCACAATAATGGCCTTTCTTCTCCTAACAGAACCAGCGGGTCCCTGCTGACATGATCTTCCTGAGGACGTCGGAGAAGAATGGTAAACATCTGGAACCAATTGTCAAAATAGCCATTAACCTTTCACTGGTTGTTTTAGAGAAAATTATCTTTTGCCAATGTGAAAGAAATAGATAATAATAAAATTTTAGAGGGCTGAAACGGTTTTATGGAGTGTCACTTCTCAGGATGTTCTGCTCTTTTAGCTTGCTCGTGTAGGTGGTTGAACCAACCAAATTAATCTGGTTGCATAACTTTAGATGTAAATTATTTTACTTGCCATTCAAGTTTGGTTAAGTGTAGCATAAGGAAGTGTTTGATCAGAAGGATTAGAAAACATAAAGACTAATGAGAACATTTCAGTTGGCTTATATAGTGCAGCATCTTAGGGTATTCTGGATTAGTGGAAGGAAATGAGTGTGTGATGCAAAAGCATCATTCTCCTGTTATTAACAGAAGTGACTTGAAATAAGACAGCTTCCAAAGAAGGAAGAGCATCCTAGATATGAAGCCATTTCAAGAGTTAATGAAATGTACCTAAGAGAGATCTGGAAAGAGCACTGACTGGTGTTGAAAATCCACAGGGTCTTGCTTCCTTCGCACTGACCAGCTGGATGGTGAAACAGACTGGAAATTGCGGCTGCCTGTTACCTGTACTCAGAGGCTGCCAACTGCTTCTGTAAGCTGCCCTTCCTACAAAAGAGTCTGCTTGGTAACCACACATATCTGTTACACCTGAAAAATACTCAGGTGATCCAGTGAATGGGAGATTTTGAGAAACAAGTTAATGCAGCGTT
Organism: Ramphastos sulfuratus; assembly: GCA_013399055.1. Taxonomy (NCBI): domain Eukaryota; kingdom Metazoa; phylum Chordata; class Aves; order Piciformes; family Ramphastidae; genus Ramphastos; species Ramphastos sulfuratus. Next base: position 63,288 of record WBNM01019593.1, read on the forward strand.
GCTCTGCACAAGGCTCAGCGCACGCAACAAAGGCTGTAAGGGTGAACCAGCTCTTCCAGAGCTCCAGGCAAGATTTCAGCAAGGGTGAAGCTAGATATCGTGGTGCTGCATGGCTGTTGCACAAAGCTGTGTAGATAGGCACAGCTAGGGAGTGACCTTGCAGCAGCAGGAGGTGGCTGATGGTAGGATACTCCTATTTTATTTTCTCCTGTCCAGAAACCATTACAGGATAGGTCTTGTTGCAGAATAGGTACCCTTGTTGGTGGTACTTCTCAAATGCTCCCTTTTATTCCTTGCACTGCAAAATGTTTGAAAGCACAATTCATGCATTTTCTTAAAATTATTTTAGAGGCCATTAAGTTTTCATTGCTGACCTTTGTGAAAGGAGGAGTATCACCATGTTTGTGTTTTGGCTTGTTTTAAAGAAAACAGGAAAAAGGAGGAGGAATTGGAATATTTGCTTTATTGATGTTCTACCTGTAAAAAGTCCAAGTTTGGGTTATACAAAGGCTTTGAAGCAAGGCATTCCCTCCATAGAGAGATTTTCACTTCTTGGGAGCCAGCAGTGAAAACCCTGTGCAGAATTGTTGTATATTCTTGCCACCATAGAACTGTTCCTAGTGACACTGGCATCTTGAACTAAATAGTGAGTGATTGTTCCTTAGTTGCCTTGGAAGACTGGTCCCAAGCCTTCTTTGCTACTAAGTAGTAAGTGTCTTGAGCTGTCTTGATTGTTCATGCTGAAATGTCTTATTATGGGGCACTGACATATAAGTACCAGGAGTGTCTGGGGTATCAATTCAAGAAACACTCCTCAGTGAAGCTGGTAACACCAGTTGTATTTTCTCTTAGACAGTTTGGCTCCAGTAAATAACATGATTTAGTAATTGTCTTAACCTGGTAACTCCTGCTCAGAGCATTTTGGTGGAAACATTTATACAATATACACCAGAGAGGTGGTTACCATCCCTGGAGGTGTTCAAGAAAAGACTGGATGAGGCACTTAGTGCCATGATCTAGTTGAATGGATAGGACTGGGTGATAGGTTGGACTGGATGGTCTTGGAGGTCTCTTCCAACCTGGCTGATTCTATGATTTGGTTGTCTAACTGCCACAACATGTCTGTCTTGCAGGACCTACTGCAAATCCGATCCTATGTATATGCAGAAGAACCCAATATTGACATACATAACTTTGTGGGGACCTTCACAAGGGTGAGTCTTGCTGACAGAAGCTTGAAATGGACATCAGGAAGAAGCTTTAAAATGAGAGTGGTAAAATTCTGTAACAGGTTGCTTAGAGATCACTGCAGGGTGGGGGTTGGGCAAGATGACCTTTAAGGGTCCCTTCCAACTCAATGCTATCTGTGAAATATGTAGTGTTTGCCATGCAAACCTGCTGAATGCTACTGTCTCGGAGTTTTTCAGGAGAGATAGTGAAGCCTGTCTGCTATTCCTTCTCTGTATTGGTTTGGTGCTTTTTTTGTGTGTGGCTTCTTGTTTCCTTCCTTCATTAAACCCATTAAATAAATCAGAAACAAAAATACAATTATCGAAGGTGTGACTTGGAGACAAAGGCTTTTGGGGATTAAGGGTCTTACTCTAAAGGTATTAGATTTGAATATTCAGACAGAGATATTCATGGTACCTGCTCAGAACATCTGAATCACCATGGACTCTGTAGGATTCAAATCATTCATCATGAAAAGGCAGGGAATCTTAGCTAGTGCAGGCGATAGCAGTCTTAGTTCTGAATCCACTGGATTTTTGTCTTCCATTGCATGCAACACATGTGAACTGAGTTCTATTTCCTCCCTCTTTCAGAGGGCAGAGTCTCAGAGCCACTGTTAAATATCACCACTAAAGAATATATGTCTTTAACATGCTGGGAAGATGCATTGCCTGCTTCGGGCAAAAGGTTGGGTGGTTTTCCTCTCAGGGAAATTTTGAGAGATTCATTTAATGCCTTTGGGAAGTTTTCAGAGGGCAAGTGAGTTTGTAACAAATAGGAGACAGGTACTGCTTTTTAGCAGTTGACTGCTGGTATTTTGAGTTTAAAAATGTAGTTTTTTCTCTCTTTATGTGGCATGTTTTAACCTAGTTAATAGTGCTGGCATGGCAGAGGTGTTTGAGTGGCTTAGGGAGGCAGTTCCTATATAAAACCTCCACAGACATTAATTTACTTCCTTACACAAAGGTACAGTTATGTAGAATTAATCTTCTGGTGCTTAAGAGAAATCATGCTTTCTTATAACTGTCCTCTGGTGCATAACAGACAGCTTCCCAGGCACCACAGATCAATCCAAACAGGTACTTGGTGAGGTCTTACAGTAGGAGAAATGCTATTAATCTGCATGAGCCAAGTGAAGGAGCATTTCCCTGTAGTTTCTTGGGAACTGTTGACAAGCCTCTTTCTCATTTATGGTTCCTGAGGGACTTCAGCAGGCAGAGGTATCTTAATAGATTTTTTTTTTCCTCCCCCCAACCTTTCTGCTCCACTGAAACAAAGTGCTCATGTTCTTAACCCACCCAGAGATTTACCTGGATTTGTGAAAATCCTCCATCTTATCAAGAAGCTCTCTACCAACACTCCCAGTGTCCCATGACTGAGTTTGTTTTTACCCTGTTGTAGGAGGACAGTGACCCTCCAGTGAATGAAAGTTTAAGCATTGAAAACACCCTGTGGGCCAGCACAGTGATTGCATCAGGTAAGATGGAGGCATGTGCAATTTTTTTTTTTTTTAAGGGAATATGTTAACAATTTTTAAAGGTCTTCTTGTAATGGAATAATAATCTCTGTCAGTTGGAGAAATTAGCAGTTGGAATGAAGTTTCCCACTTGTTCTGACACCTCTGGGGAGCTGAGCTGACGTCTAATTGCCTCTTGGACGTTTCTAGATGAGAAAGAATTGGAGTGGCCTTTGGGCACTTCTTTAGCATCTAGGACCAGAATAGCACTTAATTGCTCTCTACATTGACATCCTAATCTGTAACAGAAATGATGTCAAATAGATGCTGGTAACAGAAGCTAAGATGAAAGATTTCCAGGTAAGTGCTTCCATTGAGTTCATCTTAGATACTTTCAAAAAGGAAAAAAATACATTCTTTGACAGATTTCAGTTTATATATACGATAAGCTCCCAAGGCCTGAGCTTAATCAATGCCCTCTTGTAGAGGCTTGTCAAAGTAAAAGCCTTGTTACTCCTGTCCAGCATGCTTGCAAGGTTGCCAGGGTGGTATCTGGGGAGAGTGAAATTCTATTCTGGAATTAAAGTTGTTGAGCGAAGAGACTTTAGAATGCACTACCTAGGTGTATGTGGAATAATAATGAGAAGGAACATGAACTTTGAAAGGTGTGGGGGTTGCTTGGTTTGATTGGTTGGTTTTGGAGGGTTTTTTTGTTGTTTGGTTTTTTTTTTTTTTCCTGAANGGAGTACTGTGTCCAGTTCTGGGCGCCCTTATTCAAGGACAGGGAACTGCTTGAGAGAGTACAGCAAAGAGCCAGAAAGATGATTAGGGGACTAAAATATCTCTGTTATGAAGAAAGGATGAGAGTCTTGTGGCTTTTTAGTCTGAAGAAGAGAAAATGGAGTATTATCAATGCTTATAAATACTTAAAGAGTGGGTGTCAGGAGAATGGGACCACACTATTTTCAGTGGTGCCAGTGACAGGACAAGGGGCAACAGGCACAAACTGGAACATGGGAAGTTCCATCTGAACATAAGGAAAAACCTTCTTTACCTTAACAGTAACAGAGCACTGGAACAGGCTACCCAGAGAAGTGGTGGAGTCTATCTCTGGAGTAATTGAAAGCCAGCCTGGATGCCACCCCATGCAACCTGCTCTAGGTGAACCTGCTCTGCCAGGGAGGTTGAAGAGATCTCCTGAGGTCTCTTCCAACCTCTGTCATTCTGTGGTTCTGTGAAGAGTGCTGCTGAAGTCAGAGGGAAATGCTCTCCTTTCCCTCAGCACACTCACAGCCAGCACCTGCTGAGGATAAAAGCTTTCCCCCTGCTGTCCTCTCAGCTGTGTGGTGTGGACTTTTTTCCCAAAGGAGGGCTCAACACACACTACTCCTCCTGGTCACCACTTCAGTTGTGTTTAGAAGTCCTGGGTACCTGTATCAAGGCATGCAACAACTTCCTCTCTGCCCAAATGATCTCACTGTTTGAATCCAGACCCCTTATGAATAAGTTATTTGTAGATAGACATCTTTGTGAGTTCAGTTAGTAAAAAAAAACAATTGCAAATATTTTCACCATTTCAAGCAGTTTATGCAATGAAGTCTGCTTTGCATGGCCATAAAACAAGAAGAAACACTTTTTTTGTACATACCAGTGTGTCTTCAAGCTGTTTTCTAGCACTGACAGGTTTTCCCTCTCATTTTGAGCTAACTGATCAATATAATACTCTTTTCATTTCTCCTGTGGCAATAATAAATAGCATGTTGTAGGTTATTTCTGTTAGGAAAGAAATGGGGATATTATTTTCCTTCTACTGTAAGTGAAATCTGCCAGGCTATGGTGATGCCATCTCACTGGGGTAGCCTTTGCTTGTAAGATGAAGCAGTGCTACATGGCTTTCTCCATCTGCTGTAGTAGGAATGGGTCTGACTCTGACTGCTTGTGGTTCATTTGGAGTAGCTGTGCCATCTGCTGATCTGAATTGTGATGATCTTACCACCACCTGCCATCTGGCTCCAGTGATTTGTTGTTAGTTTTTGTTGGTTGGATATTTTTTTTTTGCCCCCCCCCCCCCCTTTTTTTTTTTTAAGGAATGTTTCCCAGCATATTTTTAGAAACCACCTCTTTTGAATCAGTCTTATTTAAAAATAATTCACTTGCAGCTTGTTAAAACTTTGATTGTTAGTGGGAGCAGGGGAATAGCAGAGTATAAAATGGCAATGTATTTGCAGCAGTGCTTTTTTTTTTTTGAGTGGTGTTTTTCTCCATTTTTACAGACCCTTAAAATTTTCTAGTAAAAAAATTAGGCTTTGGCAATAGTAGCTTTTAAACCCTTGACAGTAGATAGCTGCCTTTTGGCTTTTTATGGCTTTTTGCAATGTGTTTTGGAAAAACCTGTAGAAACCCAGTAATATATGGTGCTAAACTGTGTTATGTTTCTGCAAGAAGAAGAGGGAAAACTTTCTTGCTCTCAGCTCTTTTAACAACTGGGACATGACATTAAAATACAGTGATCAGCTCCCAGCAGCTCCATCTGTTACAGTAAGGTAGGAGTTGGTATAATTTGCCATTTAGTGGGAATGGCAATTAAATAAACACTTAAAGGTAAATTGTAGATTTTAAAGGTAATTCTGGCTTTGGAAGCCATTAAGAGTTCATTGGTTTTACTCTGACTGTGGCAACCAATAAAGAACTGTAGCCCAAAGCACTGCTCTAGGCATTCAATGAAGGGTCAGTATCTGGTGTAAGGCAAACTTACCCACACCTAGCTGGGACTTAGAGTGGTGGGAGGAAACCCAAGAAATTCTCCATCCTTAGCAACTTTTATTTATAGTGAGGAGAGACAACTGACATTAAAAAGGGGTCATGGAAAGTGAAGAGAATGAACCAGTTGACTTCTCTTTTCATGCACATTAGTTGATGCAGTCTGTGATGCTGCACCAAGTCATGGAATTACAGAGTTATAGAATGTTAGGGGTTGGAAGGGACCTCAAAAGGTCATCTAGTCCAACCCCCCAGCCCAGAGCAGAATCACTTAGGGCAGGTAACACGGGAACATGTCCAGGCAGGTTTTGAAAGTGTCCACAGAAGGAGACTCCACAACCTCTCTGGGCAGCCTGTTCCAGTGTTCTGTCACCTTCACAGTGAAAAAGTTTTTTCTTATGTTCATGTGGAACCTTCTCTGCTCCAGCTTGCACACATTGGCCCTTGTCCTGTCATTGGACATCATGGAGCAGAGCCTGGCCTCATCCTCCTGACATTGCTCCGCACATCTTTATAAACATGAATGAAGTCACCCCTCAGTCTCCTGTTTCCCGAGGTAGAGACCCAGCCCCCTCAGCCTTTCCTCATAAGGAAGATGTTCCATTCCCTCTCCAACCATATGGGCAGTATGAGTGTAATCTTACTAACCTTTTGTAGAATGTCTCCTGTTCAAAGTCTGTGTTTTCATAGGTTTTAAATTTCAGGTACTGACTTTTTCTGATTGCTGTTACTTCTGAAATTAACCTGCTAAAAATCCTTCCCAAGTGCTAATCCTTTGGATCCAACAAGTATTTTTATAGAGAAAACAAATGGAGGCTGTTTTTCTCCAGCTGATCCATTCTCTGTTTTATTTAGGTACTGTTGTGGGAGTTGTCCTCTACACTGGAAGGGAACTGCGCAGTGTGATGAATACTTCAAACCCAAGAAGTAAGGTATGGTGAGGAAACAGTCTTATAAAAAGGACTAGAAATTAATCATTTTAAAAAAGAAAATCCTTCCAAATGCTTTATGTGCACACTATAGAAACAGGAATATTCATCATTATTCATAGGAATAATGATTCAAATTGTCCAGCCTACGACTTAAGGTAGTTATCCTAGCAGAACCTATTTCTCCTTATTTTTTTACTGTGTTCTATATGTGTCTCCTCATTTTAAGATTGGTAAAAACATTGTTTTATATGGTTATAATGAGATAATTCCAGTTAGAACAGGAAAGCTTATTGTGCTGCATTCTTCTGTTAGAGCAAATCTAAGACAGAAGGCAGGGATGTTTATGTAGTCTGCAGCTTTTGGCAGTGTGAGTCTTCTCGCACCTCTTCAGGCATTACTTAGCTTCCAGATGATAAAAGTTTTATTTAATAAGCTGGCAAGAGTATTGTTTATAAATTTAAATATGTTTGTAGTGTTTTAAAAGAGGAGAAGTTGGCTAGTGGGGATTGGCAGTTTATTCCCTTTGTGGATATTGCATGGCGCTAACATCTTCATTTGTGTGCTTGAAATGTGTCTCTCGTTTCTTTAGATTGGTCTTTTTGATTTGGAAGTGAACTGTCTTACCAAGATCCTATTTGGGGCTCTCGTGGTGGTCTCACTTGTCATGGTGGCCCTTCAGCACTTTGCTGGTCGCTGGTATCTTCAGATCATAAGATTCCTCCTCCTGTTCTCAAACATCATTCCCATTAGGTAAAGTGACTGCTAATTCCTCCCAGCAGAACACTGCTTGCTTTGTGTCCTCCTCCATGTTTCCAGTACGGACAAGCACCTAAACTCATGTCTGTTCCTCAATTTGACAGCTAAGCAAATGCAGCAATAGAAATTAAATTACTGTTCAAACAGAAGAGTTGCTTTATTGTTTCTGCTGAATTTGTTCAGCATATTCACCCATTCACAAACGCTAACTCAGAATGTGGATTAGTTATTTAAGGCCCCTCTTTTAGTGTTTGGCCTTCGGTTACTTTGATAAGAGGAGAGGAAAAAGTGGAAAAGGAGGGTTATTTATACAGCATGTAGAGTAACAGGACCCAATTACCTTTTAGAGGGGACTGAAACTTTAATTGTACTGTATTAGTAAGAAGAATGTTACTTCGGTGCAGGTCTGGGATTCATTTCAGTTCCATTTTTAACCTATTGCCACCTGTCAGTCCTGTTGTCTTTACTTGTCTTTGTTCATCTTCTCCTCAGTTTATATCTCTTCTTCTCAACATAATTTGATCATTTCTCCATGAATTACAGTGCCACTGCAGCACTGAACAATCCTCCCTATTTGCCACCTGACCGCTAACTTGGAATATACTTGTCCTGAATCACCCTCTTGGGCAGCTTAAATTTAGCTGCCAAAGATGTATCCTTTCGTTGCACTCTGGCAGTCCACAATGATTTTTTTCCAAAGTTTGACTGGTAATACAATTTCTTCCTCTTTTTTCCCCTTCCTCCCACATAGTTTACGTGTGAATCTGGACATGGGGAAAATCGTCTACAGCTGGGTGATCCGCAGAGATTCCAAAATCCCTGGGACCGTGGTTCGGTCCAGCACTATTCCTGAGCAGCTGGGGAGGATATCCTATCTGCTTACAGACAAAACAGGTACCTAGGTAGAAAAAACATTATTTTGAGTCACTGTACGTTGTTGCTTGGATTTTGTTACTCTCTGGTTGCCTGAAAATTTTTAGTGTTAAGATTTCTTTGGGCTAGGAGAAATGGGCATTTCCTGCCACTTAAACAATATGATTGAATCAGTTGTTGCAAAAACCAAATCTGCAGTGTTTTTGTTTTGAATGTACTGTAAGTAAGATAGGATGGGAATGTTATGCTACTTCAAAGAGCACTTAGTGTGCTTTTTAAACCAAAAGCTGAGGGTAAAAGCAAAATAAACCCCAACTTTTTACTGTTAGTTTTCAAAGCTAGGTGAAGATGGCTTACATGTGGAGACAGAAATGTAGCATAGGTCTGTCCTCTGCTGTCCTTGCGCTTTTCAGTGTAATCTTGATTTTAGGAGATCTAAGCTGTAATGAAGAGCTTGAACTGACATAAAACCTTGGTCTCATTGAAGTTGTTTGCAGTTTTCTTTAGTTCCAAAAGAGCCAGAATTATGCTTACAGCTCTTGCTGGCATTGACTTAGGGATGAATCTCATTCTTACTTAGTGGCACAGTGATGTGCACCACTACTGCCCAGGAGGATGAGCCCTCAGATTTGTTAATACTGTCTTTCTGCTGGCCTCAGCTTGTGCTGAGAGCCTGTGTGGTGACAGTTCCTGGCCCAGTTTCTCTTGAACTGGGATGCACCAAGGACAAAAACATGTGCTAAGGAGTAGATGTGTTGGTTCCTACTCCATTTCTGGTACTGCTTCCCTTACAGGAACTCTGACACAGAATGAGATGGTCTTCAAGCGACTTCACCTGGGAACAGTAGCTTATGGCCTGGACTCCATGGATGAAGTGCAGAGCCACATATTCAGTATATACACACAGGTAGAATTAAATTGTAGTACTTAAATCTTTGTTCACAGAACAGTTTTCCAAGTCACTGGGATAATGGTGAAATACTATGGCAGGGATCTGCTTGTTAATTGATACTGGTCTTTAACTGCCACAGTGCACACACAGATCTGCAACTGTGAGTGTATGGTGCCTGTCTCTGGTTACTGAGTGCTGGCTGTAAAATAGTATACTTCTATTTAGATATTCACCACTAATAGCAACCACAGCATTTGCTTTGTTGAAAAATTGGCACTGGGTAATGTTTAGTGGATTAAGCGACTGTTTGAAGTACCATGTACTGGGGCAACAATAAAGGAAGAGGAACCATCAGTATTCAGTATGCAGTAACAGAGAACTCTCTCAGTATTGCTGCTTTTTAAGCCTGCTGGTTAAAAAAGAAAATGGTAAAATTTGGATTCTTTCACTAATGCACCTGTGTGATGTCTGCTTTGAGAGATATCTACACCTAAAGAAGGCAGCAAAGTCAACAGGTAAAGTATAGAACAGGAAAATCCTGTTTCAGGAAGTCTCTACTTTGCATTCCTCTTTCAGTACCACAGGATGAACCAGGATCTAAAAACTTAGATCTTAGGCTAACTAGACTTCTTAGACTTCAATTTTGTCAGATAACCAGGTCATGCTGTGGGACTTGTCTGGGTGAGCAAACCCAACAAACTGGGTGAGCAAACATTCCTTAGCATGTTACATTGGGCAAGATGCTCGTGCATTGAAACTTCATATAGATACCTTCACTTCATTTGTAAAACAAGTGATGAGGTTTTACTAAAGAGTATTACTACCTTTAGGAGAAAAAAAAAATAGCTATCAGTGGCTGATTGTCCCAACTGTCTCCTCTCTGAGTGGTACTTAAAAAACTGCAAGAATCACCACTGATTATCTGCTCTAATAAGCATTATTTTTCATTTTCTCTTTGTGACTATTCTCTCAGCCGCAGCTAGAAATAACTTTTTTTTTTTTGTTACTTACTGACAATTAGATTATTTTTCTTTTGTAAAATGTGATTCCAGAGATGGAGTCTGCAAATGTTAGTGATGGGCTATTGCTCCCATGTCATCACAGTTTAAGATTGTGTCCTGACAGAACAAGAGGACACAGTCTCAAACTGTGCCAGGGCAGCTTTAGGGTGGATGTTAGGAAGAAGTTCTTCACGGGAAGAGTGAATGCCCATTGGAACAGGCTAGCTGGGAAGGTGGTGGAGTCACCATCCCTGGAGGGGTTTAAGAGGAGGCTGGATGAGGCACCTAGTGCCATGGTTTAGTTAATTAGAAGGGTTAGGTGATAGGTTGGACTTGATGATCTTGGAGGTTTTTTCCAACCTGATGAATTCTGTGATAATTCTGTGGTATGTCAAGCATTTTCATTTCTCGGTAGTGTTGAATTGCTTCATTCCTACAGATGTCATTTCCAAAGTGGCCCTGCTTTTCCTAGAGCATGCACACCCAGTGCAGTGAACTGGGCTTTTTGCATCGCCTTGGTTTTGCTTTGCTCTAGAAATTTTAAACTGAAGTGCACACAGAATGAAAGGTGAAGCCAGCATTGTTGCCTGGAAAAAGGCACTGTGCGCTGTCAATGGGACTTCTAGTTTTGGATTTTGTTCATGGTGGTAAAGATGCACAGCTTGACCTCAGTGATTTGTTGGTGGCACAGCCTGTACCTCAGACTCTCAGGCTACAATGCATTTTTAACTAAGCATATGATCATGCAATACCTGATATTTTGATTAATTATCTTTCTTACTGGCATGTGTCTCATTTGCAACTCATCTAGCCATCTCTCTTTCCCTCCTTTTGCTTCCACAGCCACCTTAGCATCTGGTTCTTCTCTTGATGTTGAGACTCTTAACTGAGTAAACTGTACTTAAAAAACAAACAAAAAAAAATCAAAAAAGAACAACAGAAAAACTTAACAACCAAAGAAAACACACCTTGCACACACCACACAACTCTCCCTCTCCTTTAAAAACCCCACCAGATTTCAGATTTTTTTTTTTACCCTCATTTTGTACTCAGTCTCCAGAGAAAACCTGACTAGTGGTTAATTATTTGCCAAAGTATTCAATATCTGCCAAGAACATTTGGGTGACTGACAAGTCCAGTGTATGACTAGTTAAAGCATGTTACAACAGAGCTGATGAGCAGCAATATTACATTTTGAAGATCTTATGTTTCCTAATCATGAGTGTGGAAAATAGCATGTGGGATTATGCTGGTAAGGGCTATGTCTCATAAAACGCTTATAATTACCAAGTGAGATTCCTTATAATGAGAAGCATTTGCTGGCAGTGATTCATTTTGAACTGTAGTTCTTATTCTTTGCCTTTATTTTTACCATGTTGTGGCCTTTGACCTGGAAGTGAAACTTTTGTCCTCTTGACACTAAAGGTTAACAGAGCAGGAAACTAGATCACTGTGTGTCCCTTCTTCAACCACCATAATTTAGTAATTGTGCAATTATCTGAAGACTCCCATTCTGATACTAAAAATAGTATTAAAAATTAAATGAATGTAATTAAGGTTTTCTAGGTCCATACAAGTCATCTGTTTTCTGTTTTCAGCAGTTATATTCTCTTGCATATGAAACCAAATTGACTCTCCATTTTTGGAGTTGCTGGTGACTTCTGTGAAGGGAAAAGTGGTTTCACTGAGTCCTCTGACTTTGGTCTTTCACCAGTCAGTGCTTGGTGGATCAGCAACAAAGAGTCTTTCTCTCAGTGTACTGTTCCAAAAGGTTAGGTAAATCTTTTGGGGCACTTTAGTCCACCTGTAACAATGATGAAGAAGTTGTATTACACTGGGATATGTTTCCAGTGGTAGTCAGAGTTAAGGTGTATGGAGAGGGCATCTCTTTCCTGGAGATATAAGGGTCTGCACAGCTCACAGCTGCTGCGTACAAGGTTTTCACTGAAGTAAAAATGGAAGCATATTATTTTTCCTGTAATAGCACTTCATTTTGCTATCCTTTTTTATAAGCAATCTCAGGACCCACCTGCTGTGAAGGGCCTTACTTTAGCCACCAAGGTGCGTAAAACCATGAGCAGCCGCGTACACGAGGCAGTGAAGGCAATCGCGCTGTGCCACAACGTGACACCAGTGTACGAGTCCAATGGGGTGACAGACCAGGCTGAAGCTGAGAGACACTATGAGGACTCCTGCAGGGTCTACCAAGCCTCCAGCCCTGATGAGGTCAGTATCTGTTTCTGTGTTTAAAAAACAAACCAACCCCCAAACAGCCAAACAAAGACAAACCACCAAACCAGCAAACAAACAAACAAAGCCCTTGCTTTTTGCTGGAAAAAAGTACTGAAAGTATTCCAGTCTAGTGAAGGAGATAATATTTACATGCATTTATTGCACCAATAACTCATGAATAGACCATAAGTGCCCTCTCAGCTGATGTATTTCAGCCACATCTGTCTCTCTGCCTGAAGCTACAGAACCTCATGGTGATGGACCAGTCAGTGGTGACAGACATCTGCTCCATGTGGATGGGACAGACCTGGGGCCCAAATCAATTCTACCAAGTCAGTGAAGTACAGAAGAGTTTGTCTCTGAGCAGAACTGTGCCCTGCCAGTTCTCTGCTGGCACCCAGTCCAGCCAGGGCTACACAGGGTGGTTCAGTAAAGGGAAAGTTTACAGCTTTCCAGGGAGTTGCTGGAGACTTTTACTGAAAACTCCAGAGATCAGGTTCAGTACAGGGCTTATGATTAAAGTGCTCTTTGACACAGTCTGTAAAATTTATAAAATCTATAATTAGAGTCTTGTTCCCTTCTGTGATGAAGACAGGAGGAATAAAATACAGTTCCATGTGTTGGCTGTGCCTCTTGGATACATCTTTAGTGCAACCAAGGTAAACCAATTTGTTTTCTGTTAATTTGTACAATTACACTTGCTCTGGGACATTGAAAGAGGCTGAAGCTCAAAAGTTCCCAAAAGGATCCTCTTGACAGTATGGACACCTGTCACCCATTTGACTGCATTCAAAAAGTTCTTCCTTTTATTGTTCCAAATAAAATAGGTTTGTATCTGATAATAACATTTTCAGCTTTGACATCAGAAGAGAAGCTGGAAATCCTCGTGGTTAGAGGTGAAAAATTGCTTGCACAGCAATAAATGTATTCATTAAACCCAGCTATATGAGGGTTTTGAGACTGGTATATGTGTGACTGATAGACTGGCACACAGAGGCACTTTGGGCATTTCTTCTGCATTCAGAATATTCCCTGTAATGGTTTTCTGCCAAAGCAGGCAATTCATTCATTTCATATCATGTGGTGTTCTCTCTGCTTTACAAAAGCTGCATCTTTGCCTCCACTGATGTGCATACAGTGATAACACTTAGTCCTCCCTGGCTTTGGAGCTGGTGAGCAGTGTGCATGTGTGTCCTCTCCCATCACATAATCTAGGTCAATGTTTTACTTACCTGCTTTTCTTCTCTAATATGTTGCTGTCTCCTGTGAAGACAGCTTACAGAAAGCAACTGCCTTTGGATTGAAATGAGTTCTGAACAATTTCTAGATTTTTTTTTTTTTTTGTTCCTAAAGCATTTATAGGCTGTTTTTGCACAGATTCTCTGTTTATTTACATATATTCTGTGGTGTATTGTGAAGGTGTTGATTTTTCGTTTCCTTTCTTTGCCCTATACTCTTTTGTCTTTAAAATATTTATGCAGCAATTTGCTACAAATACCCAGGGGATTATTGTTTGTTTGCTTTACTATAGCATGATAACTAATCCTTCTAAGATTAATGCTTAAATTCTTTTTCTTTTCCTTTCTTGTGGTGTCTCAAGTAGGGAATTACAGCAGGTTCAGAAATCAGATATGCTTTGCTGCACTGAGGAAATCTTGTCTGTAGGTCTTAGATGTACAAATGTTGTTTAGACATGCTCTGTGCATGTCATACTAGATGGTACAAAATGCAGGATCAGCACAAATTGAGTCCTTGAGAAGGGAGAGATGCTGTTAAATAACATTCCCTGTAGGGGAATGGCTTTGGACTCCTGTTAAAGCCAGCCTTTGAAATCCAATATCAATAAAATATTGCCATGGCAGGGAAGGTCAGTTTATGAAATGAGTACAAAAACTTGTATTCTCTTTACTTTAACAGCAAGGGTAATTTCTACCAGTTGGCATAGGATTCATTTCCTGTAACAGAAAGCAGGATTTCCTAAATTTGTTTCCTGTGCACACTGCCATTTAGAAGTCTTGAAGTATCTTTATTCAGATATCGGTTACAGCCTTGGGGCTCTGCAAGCCAGTTGTCAGTTGTAGCCATACAGTAACTAACAGGGGAAATGAAATAGATATAATCTGATCAGAGATAAGAGTGCCTGGGATTCCTGGGCAAATAGTCTTTAACCCTGACAACCCTCTGCAGCTGCCAGGACGTGAAAGGGTGCACGGATCAATTGGCTTCTGCCTCTTGTCTGTCTGCCTAGGCAACTGTAAATGGGACATTTGTGGAGCAACTCATGGCACAGAAGGATCAATTTGTCTCTTTAGAATGAAATTTATTAGTCAATATCCACTTCAGTGGTGGCTTGGATAATTCAGTTGTTGGAAAGAGCAAACTTTGGGGGATAGTGTGCTGAGCTGCTGTAGCTGCTCTGCTTTGTAGTGCTGAGATCCATATCTGACTTGGTCTGGATGAAGCTGCAAACTCCTGCAGTGTGGTCAGGGACTTTATTGATTTCCCCTCGTCACTGAGCAAGGGCAGTCTTGAAGGTGTTGGAGGGATTTCAAGCTAGCTTTAGAACCTACTCAGTTTAAGCTGTAAGCATATCTTTGTATCTTGAATGTTTTTATTCTTTTCACCTCTACTTAATCTGTTTGCACAGCACAGATCAAACCTATTCTGTCTCACACCGAACTGAAAACGTGCTCCCAGTCCTGGGGTACCCAGACCCTGCCAGAACAGCCATCAGTGCTTTCAGTGTTGTCCACTAGTGCCACAGCACTTCCCAGAGGCCAGGGCCATTGTGTTGCTTGCTGAATGGGGATGGTCATTTCAATGCTTTTAGAACATCTGATAGGAACCCTTCAAAATTATATCACTTTCCCTCTCAGTAATTATTCATTCAGTACTATAGAGGCTGGGAAGTGGCATGTTCAAAGGGGTCAGCATCACTTCCCTCCGGTGCTGAATGCGGTTCACCTGGAGAGCCATTAAGGGCTGACAGGACCCACGCCTGCTTGGAGCAGCATGGCAAAAGGGGATTTCTTTCATTATTCTTCCCCTTGCATTGAGGTACCTTTCTGTGGTCTTGGGGCCATCCGACATGACTGGCGTGGTGCAGTGCAATGCAGTTAGTTTGAAGCGTGTCATGTACCTGACGTAGCACCTCTGACATGCTGCTCATCCATTTGTTCCTCTGCCCAAGGCTTTTCTTTTGGCAAGTTGAAATGCTTCCTGACGTTGGATTTAAATGGGGTGCTGGCAGGGAAGGAGGGAGGAGGTATCTGTGAAAGAAAGTAGGGAAAGAGATGCTTTAATGGGCTGAGCTGGGAGCAGAGATTTGTTGAGAGATTTGCAGCCTTCCAACGAGGACACAACAGCAGCCAGCACTCTGCACACTGAACATCACCTAACATCACACTGTGAAAAAAATCTCAATAATTATTTATTAACCACAATTTTAGAAACCCTTTTTGCTCTGGGAGACTGTTAGGAGGATTATCTAACCATGTGGTTTAATGTACCAAGGATGGCTTGAAGAAACTTTTGAAAAAGATAAGCTTGAAAGAGCCTTTGATTTGCTCTAATCTTTATGACTATGCCTGCAAAAACTTGCTAATATTAAATCAGATATTGATCTGAATTGATATAAAGGTCTTTCAAGGTAAAGCCAACTCAACTAACTTTTTTTTGTTTTTACCTGGTGACTTAAGACTACTTTATGAAAGGAAAAGTTTATTTTAGGCTGTTTTTTAAGCCTAACTGTGGATGAAAGAGAGCCAAGTTCACAAAAGATCCTCTAGTTAGACCCAGTTGTATCAATTCATCTAGTAAAACCTTGACTCAGTGCAAGCATTTATGGGGTTCATTTTCATCTGTACCTTGTGCATGCGATTTCCCAAAATATATTCTGTTTTTGTTTTAAGGTCTGTGTGGTCACTTGAGGCAGTAAAGGCAAAACCTGGAAGGCACAAGAAATAAATAACCTTCAAGTCAGCAGCAACCATGTGCTCAGCACTCTCGTGCCTTTGAAAATGTCACTGTAAAGTACTTGCAGTATTTCATGTCTGTTTGGAGAAAGTATCCCTTGATCCTTTCTGGAGGCCAGTGATATATGGGCTCATGTCAGCTGCTGCTCCCATCCATTACTGCCAAGACAGCTTCTAGAATTAAACTCCCATATCTCAGCAGGCTCATTCGTAGATGGATGTGTCAGCTGAGGTGGGAATTCTGAAGGGATTTTCAGGGCAGCGAAATGAAGACTTTGGTCTTCTGTCGTGACTCTGGTTGTAATCTAATGAAAACTTGTAAAGGATTTCGTGTTGTAGGTCCTTAAATACTAGAAGCTGCAATCAAAATGATACTCATGTAAGCTCAATTAAATGAGTTCTGATGCGTACCTTGAAAAGTCTGGAGTTTGGAGATTTTTTTGTTTGCTTGGAGGGTTTTCTTTAATGTTTGGTGATAAGGGTCTCTCTGGCAAGAGGCATTTGTGAGCCAGCCTTCAGCTGTCTTGCTGATCAGTACAGAGGCTGAAAGTTAGTGGTGAACTATTACTACAAAACAGAGCACAACAGAGAGCTCATTTTGTTTGCTTGCTTTTTCAGTATGAATTTTTAATGTGCTGTGCATCAGTGTTCCTGGCTCAATGCTGTAAATCCAGCCTGAATGCATCATTTTCGAGTCTTGATTTCATAAACAGGAAGCTGAAGAACAGCACATTCAAAAAGTGTTTGTAAAGACTTTACCTCCTGTGCCCAAGGGAGGTCTGGGCACTCTGGACCTGGGCAGAGCCTACTTCTGTCTGCCCTTGCTGAAGGGCAATGTGACAGTGGCTGAAGGGCAATGTGACAGTGGAGGGCAGGGAGTGAACCTCCTGCTGCTGAGAGTCAGGACAGCCTGGCAGCTGAAGCAGGCAGGAGCTGGGCTGCCCAAACCCTGCAAATACTGTTAGTGAGCTGCTGACTGGAGAAGCCCACTGGATAAGCCCACTGGATAGAAGGCTGAAGGAGCACCTGCATGTAGGAACAGATCCATTCTGTAGCACTGTTGACTAATGCACGTCTTTTCAGCCCCCACCCGCAGTCCCTTCCTTTCAGCTGTTCCTCGGGGGAGGTGTGGCGTGGGCTGGCTGCCCTCATCGTGCCCTTCTTCTCTCAGGTGGCCCTGGTACAGTGGACCGAGAGCGTGGGCTTAACGCTGGTGGGCAGAGACCAGTCCTCCGTGCAGCTGAGGACACCTGGCGGCCACATCCTGAACTTCACCATCCTGCAGATCTTCCCTTTCACTTACGAGAGCAAGCGCATGGGGATCATCGTTCGGGTAAGTGCCTTCGGGTGAGCTCTCCTGTCTTAGGCAATCTCCTGCTAACGCATCGTGAATCACGGAGACCACTTGCTCAGCTCTGCTGCTCTTCCCAGCTCAGTTTTCAGCCTCTGCTAGCTTAGGCTGTGAGCTGGTCCTGTTTTGAGCTAATAGCATCTCGCTGCCAGGTTGGTTTACTGATACTTCCTTTCCCTTGGCCATATTTGGCTGTAAGTGCCCTGAGACATCGTTAGTTTATTGATGTGGTTTCTTGCTCAAAATAATGGAGCCCAAGCTTCAGGCAGTTGGGATGCATGTGTCCTCTGCAGCTCTAGCTTCTTCCAGCTGCTCCTTCCCGCTTGCATTTTTAGTTTGCCCAGTTCTCTAGGGTGTATTTCTGCCATACAGCTCTCTGCCTAGTTTGTGCATACATCGTTGAGGACAATGTCAGGTTGGGGATGAGTGTCTAGCCTGATGAGGCTGTCAGCCAACGCTGCCACCAACTGTGGAAGTAACTCTTGAGTAATATACCTGGATCTCCAGGATGGTGCTGGAAAAGAGAGCTCAAGCATTTCCCTCTGTGAAATCAATAGCAGAAGGCTGAGAGAGGATTTTTGCTATGAGTGTGCAGGGTAGGAGGAGACATAGGGGTGAGTGCTGAGACATTTGAGAGCTAAAATCTGAGTGCTTTGGATGTGTATGCAGAAAGAAAGCTCAGCAGCTTTGATAATCAGCAAAGAGGCCATGTTGTCTCTCAGAGTTTTTCTTTTCAGGAAATCTTAAAGCCAGCACTGCCAGCAAAAGAAATAACCACAGTTACCTGTGGACTCAACTTTTGTGTCCCTTCTCCCAGTGACTGATAGTGAGGAGGAAGAGGAGCTCAGTAGGGCCGGGACTCCTCTCTCCAGGGGAGCAGACACCAGCAGTGTCTTGGGGAAGCCTCACTGGTATTGTTTTCATCTAACAAAGATCCTGTCCTTACAGTCCATGCCATGGTCATGCTGTCAGTGCTGGAGGGGCTGTGTCATGGACTTGAGGCTATGACTTGACCTAGTTCATAAGTGCTTCCCTACCTTTGAGGTCAGTCAGGAGCAGGAAGTCAAGCAGGTTCCCAGGTCCAGCTTACACTGCATCTCCAAAGCAGTCATGGTGGTATAACAGGGACTAATGGAGATGGCAGCAAGTAGAGAGGAGGAAGGGGATCCTGGACCAATTGCCACAACAAATAACTTTAGGCTATTGTTAGTGGTTTTGTGGAAGTGCTTCCCAGCAGTCTGCCAGGCTTTGAAAGTCTTCTCAGCCCCCATGGAAATAACAGCACTACAGGAGACAACAGTTGTAGCTACCTTGGAACTGTGGAGGTTGTATTTTTGTTTGAGTTTGTTTTGGGGTTTGTTTGTTTTGGGGTGTTGTTTGATTTTATTTGTTTGGGTTTTGGGGGTATTTTTCATTTGTTGGGTGTTTTTGTTGGCTGTGGTTGGTGGCTTTTTTTTTATTTTTAAAAAAACTTTTCCACAGAGCCCACAGCCACGCTGAGAGCAGTGTCACGAACAGGGTTTTAAAAAGAGCTGAGTTAAGGTAAAAGGCTGCATTTGTACAAGTACCTTTATCAGCAGCAGCAGGCACTGCATACGCTAAATATGTGCCCGGCTGAAATTGCACCCGTGACGTTGTGGTTTTATCTACAAATACAATATAAGACTCTCAGAAAAACATACTACCTTAAAAAAAAAAAAAAGGTGCGGGTGTTAAAAACAGTTGAGAGTTGTTGCCATTAGTTTTCAAGACAGTGCTAAAAAAATCAATGTTAGTAAGGTAAACAAAGCCAGCTATAGGAAGTTGCTTCCGTTTGCTTGTGAAGCAAGCAAAGCGAAGCAGTCTGAATGTTTCTTTTGGAGATAATTCAAGCATCCTTCTTATTTTTTTGGTGAGACAGATAATTGGAACCAGGAATCTAAAATAGGAATATGATACCTGTAATCCAGTGCATGATATGATTTGTGTTGTCATTTCCTGGGATCTGCAGCGTTGTTATTTAGGGTGGGGAGAATAGGTAGGATTGGTAGGGTTTTTCCTCTTTTGTTTTTTTACTTTCCCTTTTCCTTCTGTTTTACCTTCTATTTACTTTGTGGTAAAACTGAGTTGCTGCATGCTTATTTTGGAGTATCTGGAAATAGGGTGTAAAATTATCTTCTGCCTCAGGTATTTTAAGTTGCAGCAGTAGGAGGAGCAGCCTTTGTTTTGAGTTAGAAGCAGTCAGGTTCAGTATTGCATATGTGGGCATCATTGACAACAGATTAATTTGGTCTGCTGTAATGGCTGATGTTTGGTAACTTCACAGATCTCAGTTTCTCTGGACCACTGGAAGAGCACAGCCCCTGTCAAAAACAGCACTTTGAAAGGGTAATATAAAATTGAGCAATGAAATGGCTATAGTGAACAACAAAAAAGATTATGGAGAAATTCAGTATTCTTGTTATTAATAGAGATGATGACAAAGATGTAGTATGTGCAGATAATTTTTGCAAAGCCATGAGGGAAAAGCTGTGTTTAATGCAGATTGAAAACCATTAAAGCTCATGCAAATGGCTGTGTTTGTTGTATCCTACCTGAGTATTTTGGGCCTGGATCTCCTGCTGCTCAAGGATCTGTTTTTAAGTTCTGGATGACACACCACAGTAAGATGTAGGGGGAGACAAATTTGTATTTCAAGTTGTTCTAGGCATTAGGGTATTAAAACATGCCCAGAGGCAGGAATGTTAGTTGAAGTGGGCTGACAGGCTGAGCTTGCACAAAGTAATCAGTGTCAGTTTTGTGGATCTAGAGGTCTGACCAAATGCCATTGAAGTACACAGTTGTGCAGTCCCACAAATGTCTCAGGGTGCATAGAATAGTTGCAACAAGTATAATGCATGTTTGTGTAAATACAGCAAGTGTAAATTCTTCAGATTAAGTATTTTTATAGTGAGAATGATGTGGAGACTTCAGGCAATCTTTTCAAGACCTAGAATAAAAAAGATTAGCAATAAAAGAGGGGGGACTAAATGACTTCCTTCCCCATTGCTTACTGTAAGTGCAGGCTTTTTATATCATACTGTTTTATGAGGTATAAGAAGTGGGCTAAGCATTGAAGCCAGGGCATGCTTCATTAAATTGTATTTATATGCTCATCACAGAAGTGGATGCCCTGAAATGTTCTCCTCTAATAGGGAAAGAGTTCTCTCTCTCTTTTTTTTTTTTTTTTTCTTTTCTCTCTTTGATTTGAAGCTTAATCCTTTTGTATTATCTGTTATCTACATTCTTCCCTATCAGGAAGAAAAAGATTTCTATTTTAGACTTCTGTATGTAGAACATTACTACTGCTGCCAAAATCAGCAAAACTCCCGCTTGTGGTCAGTGGGAGCAACATCAGGCCCAGATCCTGACTAAATGCTGTTAATAAAAGCATTGGCCCCACTCTTGTGCTTGTTAATTGAATGTCATTATTTTGCAACCACTGAACTGCTGCTCAGCCACTGAAATGAGCTCCTTCTGTACCCTGTGCAGATACCAGCTGCAATGTACTCCAAAATAACATCTTCAAGCAGGATTTTCATTACCAAAAAAGAAAAAAAAAAAAGTTTATAAATAAATAGGCAGCTGTCAAGTAAAATTTAATGTTATTAAACATGTATGTATGTGTGTGTGGGCACTCCATTTGGATGCCATCCACAACTTGCAAGGTGTTTACCTCTTCAGTATATCTTCTAAAACTCTGCTGCTTGTTTAAAAAAAAAAAAAAAGAAAAAAGAAACAGAGTAGGAAGGTAGCCTGAAGCATTCAGAAGACAGCAGGTAACAGTGACCATTTGGAGAGGAATGGGAGGGAGGGAGAAACTGCAGAATGAAGCTGCACTCAGGATTACAGTGAACAGAATTCAAATGGTGATATTTTCTGCTCGGCTATACAGATATTGCCCATTCTTACAAACTGCAATTTTTTTTTAGCTAGTAGGAGCCATTGTGATCATCTTGCCAGGCTTCCTGTACAATCTGGGTATCGAGTTTCAGCAAGTGGTTCATGTGTCCAGCCCAGTAATGCTGTTACTGAGGTCCTTGGCAGAGGCACCCATCTCTTCTGCTGATCCTGGCTCCTATCAAAAGATCTCCTTCAACACATAACTTTTAGTAAATAAAGTAGTAGTTAATATTGAAAACAAGTAGCAGATGTTGTCTCATTTGGGATATTTTTGCAGTATCTGCTTGTTTACTGGTGATCAACTGTCATTTCTGTAGCTGATTATTTCAGTTCTAAGCAGCCTTGTTCTACCAAAGCAGCCACTCTTCACCATACTGTTTACTGTCTTATCTTCTCATTGAAAGAAAACCTGTTTGCGTGACCACAATATTTTCCATTCTTCTTTTTCTTTGCACTTTTTTTGTTTTCCCCCTTACCCATGTGGAATGATCTTTGTTATGAAGCAAAGATAGTGCTATTGTCATATCTGGAATTGAAAGAAGCCTTTGAACTGTGGCCAGAGTGTCAGACCACGGTGGAAAAAGATGCCTCTCCAAAACAATGTAACTGGCAAATCTCTGTGTAGATTTATAGTGTGATCTTACCATAATATGAGAACGCACTAACCTCCTACTGAACTCGGTGAGAGGAAATGACTAATGCAAGGAGATAGCTGATACAGTATTTATATTGGACAAAAACTCTAAACTATCTTAAACCAGTTCTGTAGCACGGGAAGTGGAGTCTTTATTCAGTTTCCTACAGAGATGTTGTTAGACACTTTACAATCAAATAATTTAATAGATAAATCTTTACCTTTGGCTACTGTCAAAAGTGTTGTGTTTTATTTAAGCAGATTCTAGTTGACAGGCACTTTGCTTTGGGGATGTGGAATGTGTGGGTATCAGTATGTGAAGGCTGGATGTTTCAGGATATTGAAATCATGCTTAAGCTTAATTGTGAGAATCTTCCTTGTTAATAGCTCCAAAAGCTTAGCAAAAAAAGCTCAGTAAAAGAGCTTTTATCCTTGGCTATTTCTTCATTTCTCTAGCAAGTACTCTTACTTCTCTGGATTTTTAATATGCACGTCAGGTGCTGGATATGGGTTTGTTTGTGGTTGTGTTTTTGTTTGGTTGGTTTTGGTTTTTTGTTTGCTTTTGTTTGGCTGGGGTTTTTTTTTTCTGCTGTGGAAAACTCTTTTTTGCCAGTACCACCAGATACTAGACTTTTACCAACTCAAACTCTTTATGCGAGAACCTTCACTGCTAATTTCTGTCATGGCAAAACAGACTGACCTATATTAAATAATGTGAGAATGAAAAACTGTTCACTGTATTCTTCTTTAATTTTTTTTTTCCCTTAAGTTCTTTTCCCCCTTCATTCACAGCTGTCTATTTCCAGACCTTCCTGGGCTTTTTGGTTTTGCGTGTTAAGTTTATTTTCTTCCTATCCCTGGTGGCTATCTTGGTTTACAGAGCAGTTTGTTCCTTACTCATTGTTTTGTCTCCTTTGAGGAAATTGCCAGGGTTTCCATTAGCTTGTGATACTAATAGCTGTGACCTCCTTAGGTATCTGCCTGGTTAGAAGGGTTTTTTTAATTTGTGGGAATGTAAATGTGCTTTGCTTGCAGCCTACAAATTACTTGGATCAGATAAGACAGGCAGAAATCTAACCTCTGTGTGGCAAGCCTAATCTTTAATTATTCTTATGGCATGTAGTGTAATAGAGAGGCTAAAGTACAGTGATTTTTTTACTCTCCTAAGATTTGCTCATCTGTTTTCTTGTTTTGAATAAACATGAAATAAATTTTCAGGATGAGGGCTAAAAGTTATTCCAAAGGCAGATGCAGTCAGGATTGAGAGGTATCTGCATGGAACTCACACGTTGCTGATTAAAAAGCTGATCATCCTTGTCTAAGACATTAACTCATGCTAAAAGTAACTGAGTTGCAACTGAGTAAGCATCTCCTTTTGGCCTCAAGATGCTAAGCCAGATGAACCTTCAGCCTGATCCAGTGCAGACATTTTTGTGACTGATGTGCAAAAAATTCATCACTTAACTTGCTGAGGCCACCCCAAATATGAAGATGCTGGCTCAGCTTAGGTTTTTCTGTTTCTTATCTGCAGGATGAATCAACAGGAGAGATCACTTTCTACATGAAGGGGGCTGATGTGGTGATGGCTGGGATTGTACAGTACAATGACTGGCTGGAAGAGGAGGTATGGGGCCATCTCTCCTACATACAGAGGGTTCCTCATGCAACTGCTTGTCTTCATCTAGGGCAACATGTGGCAAATCTTGTCCAGGTGGCAGGGTGGATATAACTGCTAAAACATGAGAGCCATAAGATCACTGATTTTGACAATTCACTGGGTTAGTCTTAAGTCAAATACATATGCAGAAAGAGGGAAGTCAGGTGAAGAATTCAACATACTTTCTGCAGAATAAGTCCTCTAAATAAAATGGATTTTGCTCAAAATTGATTGCCACAGAAGATCACCAAATTTTCCTGAGCTTGATTCTGTGCTTGGATTTATTTTAGACTGAAAGGTCTAATTCAAAACTACATTTAGCAGCTTTGTGCTAGGATACGTTTGTCAGATTAGTAGTAATGTTAACAGAGAGTTCATAGCAGTAGCTTCAGTTAACTGATTCTCCCCACCCCAAAAGCCTGGTGTTCAAAGAAACAATACCTTGGTCTTATTTTTAAGAGTTGGTGGTCGAAAATGTGAAGTCTACAGATCAAAGGCTTGTATCATTTTAGTGGCAGAGAAAATAAGATCAATGGGGTTGTTTTTGCCACACTGGTACAACAGAGAGGACATTTTTGGTTTTGATCACTGGGATAGATTACAAACCATTGCAGATCTCCTTTTTTCCTCTCTTGGGTTTATCATGCACTTTATCAGATGTTAGAGACTCACAAGGGTTGCTCAAATGGGACGGTTATTTTCTTAACCTGCTATCTTGCATTGCCATCTCTGAATGCTGTGCATAAATCATCTTACTTGAAATGCAATTTATGGTTTACACTGTGATACTTCTTTCCAGTGTGGTAACATGGCTCGTGAAGGCCTGAGGGTTCTTGTTGTAGCCAAGAAGTCTCTGACGGAAGAGCAGTATCAAGACTTTGAAGTAAGTTTTTGTTTTTTTTCTTTTCTTTTGTTTTTAAACAAACAGTTGCTGGAGTGATTCTCACAGAACTCTCATGATAATGCTGCCTCTCATCTCCCTGCTCTGTTTGCTAGAATTGTCATTCTTCAGTGTCTTGCTGTTTTTTTTAATCAGAGCTACTTTTTAAGTGGTATGTCTGAAACTGGATCCTGGCCAGGACCCTCCAAAACAATTCCTGAATCCTGCCTCACAATCTTTTGTGGTTTTAAGTTCTGCAAATATTCATCATTTGCTAGATAATTTGTGTTTGTGTGGGGAAGTGTGTTGGCCTTTAATTTTTATTGTTGCATTCCAACATCCAGAGAAATTACAAGCAACCAGAATATAATCCAGCCAGGCTCTATGGAGACACAGGCTTTATGCCTGGGGTGTGTTAGGTCTCTACAGATAGCACTCGTTTGCTTACCCCAGGCAGGCAAACTGTGAAGGAGAACCCTTAAGTTAAATACAGACATGAGCCAGTGGAGATGCTTGGGATTCTCTGTTGCCATCAATTGTAGATGTGTTAGTTGCAGAAACCTTGGTTGAAGCTGTGGTGTGAGGGACTCTCTGCAGGTGTCACTTCAGCTGCTGTGCAGTTGTGTGCACAAGGACATGCTGTGCACCATGCTCCCGGGCTGCACCAGGACAGGGACAAAACAGCAACTTCCTGAAATGTTTTTCACCTTATTCCATGTTCGCCTTCTGTTTGCCAGCTGTTACTGGGGGCATCCCTGAAAGGTAGTCAAGAGAAGGAAGTTAATTGGATAACTGTTGTGCTGGTCAACGCTGCATGCCACAAAAATGAGTGGTGGCTGTAGGAATGACTGTGGCTGTGTCTGCTCTCCCCCAGGCACGCTATGTCCAGGCAAAGCTAAGTGTACATGACCGCTCCCTGAAGGTTGCCACAGTCATTGAGAGCCTGGAGATGGAGATGGAGCTGCTGTGTCTCACTGGTGTGGAGGACCAGCTGCAGACGGACGTCAGACCCACTCTGGAGACACTGAGAAATGCTGGCATTAAGGTTTGCCCAACTTCTTGTTACTCCTAGCAGGAACACTTAGACCCTCTGGACCACTTGATGGTGTCCTACATACAGTAAATTAAGGCAGCCTGGGGGCCTGTCAAGGGAAATGTTTCACCAGGTGCCTTTTGTGAGTTGGAACAGTGGGGCTGGCTAGTGATTTTTAAACATCACTTTGGGAACAGAACATGCTGGAAGTAGGAAATGTTAACTAAACAGATGAAATCATGTCACCTTTTGTGCTTTTTTTTCCCCTGATACACTCTGGCTCCTTCTGGAGGGGAACGGAGTGCGTAGGGGTAGCTGCAGGAGACTTCTGGGCAGTTGTTTCTTTCAGATAGTCACATGAAACAAGACTGGTTTAGATGTGTCTAGTTTGGATGAACTCCGGTGCCGAGGCTGAAGTCGTGCACATCCATGTGCCCAGTGGCCACTAGAGGGGGCCTGAGCCACGAGAATCACGAACTGGACTTTTTTTTTTCTTTCCCAGCTCCGTGGGCTCTGGCATCTAAGACTCAGATACCTACAGCCTAAGCCGTGCTCAGCGGTGAGGGAACCACTGTGATGATACCTGCTTAGTTTCTTTGTCTGAAAACTTGTCAGTCAGGTTCTGGACTTGGAAAAGGAGGAAGAGCAAAAATTAATATTCAGATTTGGGCAAGAAAAGTATGTAAAAGGTTCTGATTGTAGTTTCTCTGCTTTGAGTAGCCAAGTGAACAGAAATTCTTGAGCTATGTTGTGAATCTAAAGTAGATCCCTACTTTAGATGTTTTTGGGATTTGGGTAGGAAGTGGAATTCAAGGTTTGGGACCAAACTTCCAAAAATGCTCTCTGCTTAGAGCCATCTCTGTTTGGAGTAGGGACTTCAGCAGAGAAGTGAGGCCAGCAGAATCAGACAGAGCTTCTTAGCAGCATTGTGGCTTTCTCCCCATACAGCATAGTCCTTGCCAGTTATTCCAGCATGGTGTCATTTTTTTTTTTTCTCTTCACCTTGGCTGGAGTCAGTGTCAGGGTGTGGAGCATGTCCTCGCACAGCGAGTGCAGTGCTGCCGAGCACTCCCCACAATGGTATGCTCCTTAGGGTGCTGCATGCGAGGCGTACAGCAAGAGCGAAGGCAGTCTTGTAGTTCGTTTCAGGGACTGTCTTGTTAAGAACAAATCTCTTACCAATCTGAGATTATTGAACAAATAAATGAGTCTTTGTGTGGTTTGGGGGCTTGTTCTGGTTTTTGGTTGGTTGGGGGGTGGTTTTGGGGTTTTATTTTGGGGGGATTGTTGGTTGTTTGCTTGGTTTGTTGGTGGGTTGGTTTTTTTGGTTTTGTTTTTTTTTTTTTTTTTTTTTTTAGTTTTTTGAGTTTAGATAAATATTTTGGGGCAATATCTGTCTTAAAAGAATAAAAACAGCAGTGGAAAAAAAACCCCAACAAACTCCACTATATTTACAATGTCGAGGGAATTCCCTGCCAGATTATAACAGGGTATATTGCTGCTAGCATTGCTTTCTAACCCCCCTCTCACCAGCACAAAATAAAAGGAGCAGTGTATTTTTTTTTTTACTCTAAAAAAAAAAAAATCCAACCAAGTTAGTCTGTTCCAGACGCACACATCAGCAGTGAGCTAACCCCAGTTGCATCATCCACATTTCAGGCAGGGCCATGAGGGATCTTTCTGTGGCAGAGCCTGCTTATTTCAGCCTACAAGAAATAGCTGGGGTGGGACACATTAACACATGCATGCACATTCTTTAGCTTGCTTTTTGTGGCTTTAGCAGCAGAATCTTGAAGTAATGCAGGTGGGGAAAAAATATTATACATAGTTTGTAACTTCTTAGCCTCTTTAAAAGCTTTGCTTTCTTTCATCTGGGAGAATTTTCGCATATGTTTTAAAACAGAGCTTTAAAAAAAAAAACAAACCCCAAAACCCTAATTTGTGTGTGTATATACATATATATATTCTAACAGTCCTTTTATATGCCTGAACTGGCAGGTGGTACTTCTAGATGTCCTGCAGACATGGTTAAGTTTTGTATTTAATAGATTACATACTTGGATTTTAGGTGTGGATGCTGACAGGGGATAAGTTGGAGACAGCCACGTGTACAGCCAAGAATGCACATTTGGTGACACGGACACAGGACATCCACATATTCAGACTAGTGAGTAACACCCTTGTACCTCTCTCTCACAACTTGCTTGGGACCCCAAATTCTGGGAAAGGAGAGGTGCTGAGGTCACAACTGTTTTCCAGCAGCAGACCCAGAATATTTTTATTATTTTGACCCAGCTTTCTATCCCATGATTGTGTTCTCTATGTGGTCTGGCTGCGTTCTCTACATAACAACTCAGCCTGTATAGCTTGTGCTCCCTCTGCTCATTTGATCTTTTTTTCAGCCCAAAGAGGCAAACCCTTCCTCAGCTGCTATCTTTTCCCCCAGGTGACTAACCGTGGAGAAGCTCATCTGGAGCTGAACGCCTTCCGCCGGAAGCACGACTGTGCTCTTGTCATTTCTGGCGACTCGCTGGAGGTAGGCTCCCAGATGCCTCTGGCCATTGCACTGTGGCCAAAGTTGGGCTCCCGTAAAAGAAACTTTCATAGCACAAGCATTGATGATGCTTCTGATCTCTGTAAATTAGGTGTGTCTCAAATACTATGAGTATGAGTTCATGGAGCTGGCTTGCCAGTGCCCTGCTGTTGTGTGCTGCAGATGCGCTCCGACACAGAAAGCTCAGATCGTGCGATTGCTCCAGGAGAGGACTGGCAAACTCACCTGTGCAGTAGGTAAGGGACTTGTTAGTGACCATGTAGGAAGGTGTCTTTATTGCTGCTTCTCTTGAGTGAGCAGTCTCATGTCGTCATCTAACACCTGAAATACTGACTTTAGAGAGCAGTGGTTTTGTGGGATGATGGAGAAGATGACATTTTGCATGTGGAAACTCAATGGGAAACTACCTGTAACTGTTTGGGGTGGTATCTTTGCAAAACAGAGCTTGAACTTCATCAGGTGAGGTGCCATTGTTAATCTGTGAGCTTCATTTCAGCATTGTAGCTATAGCAGTATACTGCATAAAAAGTCAGATAAAGTGGTCAGTGACCTGTAGGTCTACTAAAAGCTGCTTTGCAGGAGATGGTACTTGATGATCTTTGGAGGACCCCTCCAACCCCTAGCATTCTATGATTCTACAAAAAACAAAAGAAAACTTCCAAAGAATTTAGATTTCACGAAATCACAGAACCTCTGTGCCAAAGCAGGATCACCTAGGGTAGTTTTCACAGGAATGCATCCAGGCAGGTTTTGAAAGTCTCCAGAGAAGGAGACTGAGAAGGAGGAGATTGATGGTTTCTATTTAAAATCCTGGGTTTATTGATAGTGTTAAATGTTTCTTCTAGCATTACTGTCTGGTGTAGACTTCTTTGGTGGGTTTGTCATGGTTGCTTAACTACCAATGTCATTTTATCTGTGCTCTGACCTGCAGGTGATGGAGGGAATGATGTTAGCATGATTCAGGAGGCTGACTGTGGTGTTGGGGTTGAAGGAAAGGTGAGATTACCTCACGTTTAATGAGACTTCCTAAGGCAATTCAAAAGCTGGTTTGCAAGTAACTCTTACATGAATCCTCAGAAGGATTTTCTCAAGAAAGAAGGAAGCTTTCACAAGAATAATCATCAGAACAGTAGCCTTGTCATGAAAAGCAATTTGGCTATGAAGGGACTGCCATGTAACAGAGCGCAGGTTCATTATTTGGTTCTGGACTGATTCCCAGAATTTGGACCATCGTGGTTAGTTTGGGGGTTTTTAATCATGTTTAGGTGCTCCAAATGCTGGAGCTGTAATTACTCTGGTAACATATACCTGCACATTCAATGAAATACTGTTTATGTTAGTTCAGAAAGCAAACGCTGGGGTTGGAACTCTGCTTCCTGCATGTGGAGATGCTTGGAGCAGCGAGAGTGGATTTGGCGGCAGTGGGAAGTGCTTGCAGTGAGCCAAAACATTAAAACTGAGTGAACTTCTGAGACTGAAAACTTGTGTTCAAAACTGACTTGATAGGAGTGTCACGTTAACATGCATGTCGTGAATCATAATCTAGAGGATCGCTTAGTACTGGAGGCCAGGGTTCAAATGGGAATTCTCCTCATATTTGTGCTTTTTGCTTAAAGGCCACAGTGGAAGGCAGAAATGCTGAGGCAATCCTCTCTCCCACCTAATATATTGTAAATTTTCTTGCAAATTCTGTCAGTGATAACTAAATAATAATATATTTCCTTGTTTCCAATACTGAAGTGATCTCACTGTTGCTTTCCCTTGCTGTTTACACAGGAAGGAAAACAGGCATCACTTGCAGCTGATTTCTCTATCACTCAGTTTAAGCACCTTGGTCGTTTACTGATGGTGCATGGAAGGAACAGTTACAAAAGGTCTGCAGCACTCAGTCAGTTTGTAATCCACCGGAGCCTGTGCATCAGTACAATGCAGGTAAAAAGGTTGTCCAGAGGATTTGTCCAATGGAGAGGTGAAAAAAAACCAAATAAAAAAAGTAAAGGTTCTATGTTCCATTAGATGCAACTATTTCTTCTCCCGAAAATTTTCATGAATTGGAATGTGAGGTTGTTACTTTGATGAAAACACATAGGAAAGTTCCTGCTGTTGAGCAAACATCAGCTATTTCTTCCAAAATGGACAAACAGTATTCTGCCTTAGAAAATACTGCTGTCATGCAGCACGTTGTAGCTGTCATTAGGTAATGTTAGGAAATACTGAAAATCTGAAGCAGAGAAAATTGCCCCAACTGAATAAGTGCATCAATTTTCAGATGTGTTTTAACTTTGGTCTCACTATTTGAAGGCCTTACTTAATCAGCTGAAGAGAACCTGGCTGAGACCCTGGTGAGGCTACCAACGTCTCAGTTTGGCATGCTGTGGAGCGTTCACAGAAACTGTGCTGTATTGACTCAGCAGCTTGCTGCAGCAATGTTGAGGTGGTTTGTTCCCTCCATTTGAAAGGGAACCTTAGAAACAGGTTTGCTATTCACAGAATGTACATTGGTTGCGTGCAGAGTCTCACCGTAAAAAGAACGCAATTGCCAGTTGGCAAGGAGAGTTCAAAGTGATTTTTAAGAGTTCATAAGCCAAATTCCCTCCTTAGCAGTGGTGACTTGAGTGAAGGTTACAGTTAAGGACAGAAGTTGCACTTTAGGAGCTGCATTTCTGCACCATATATTCCCAAAAAACACAAAGTGTTTTTTGAGTAAGATACTTGATGTTTTTTAGTAGGCTGGTTCTGCCCTCTCCCATTGGAGAGGGATATGCAGACACAGAAGGTTCAAAGTCAGGGAGCAGTCTGTCTTTCTCCACAGCTTAAAACAAGAACAGAAAACAAACCTGTAACTTTGGACCAAAAAAACCCCACCAAAATTAATCTTGAACTCTCTGGAGTTTGCTTTGGGGAGTCTTAACTCTTTTTACATTGTGAGGGCATCATCCAGACATAAATAAATACACACCTGTCCCTCACAACATCTGGATGGCTTTAATTAAACCAGTGGGCTTTGGAGGACACTATTTATGTTCTTTTCTGTGGAACTGCATTACAAAAAGTTTTCCAAGTCCAACTCTCCAGTGTTTGCTGTTAAACATAACTTTCATCCAAGATTTGCATAGGAATAAAAAGGGTTGACATTACATTCTTCTGTCTTCATTTCAGGAATTTGGTGAACCCACCACAAGTACGTTCCAGTTTGAACAGAGTGTATTTTTAAGGTGTTGCTTTTGCTGCAATATCTTCATGCCTAAAATGCTTTTTTTTTCTTCCCTTTCCTAGGCTGTTTTCTCATCAGTATTTTACTTTGCTTCAGTTCCTCTCTACCAAGGCTTCCTCATCATTGGGTAAGAGTTCACTTTTTTTTTAAATAGTGCATAAAGCCTCTGCATAATGAATAGATTTAGGCTAATTAACATGCAAGGCGTGGTCATCTCAACTCCGGGTTTCACAACGCTGCTTCAGAAGATGGGTGTGATCCTTGTCCCCTTTCCGCTCCCCTGCACTGAGCAAAGCCACTGAGGCAGTGTAAACACTTCTAGAAACCTTTCCAAAGGACAGTTTGTCACTGCAGAGCATGAGAAGCAAGCCATC
The DNA here is from genome assembly GCA_013399055.1 of Ramphastos sulfuratus. NCBI lineage: Eukaryota > Metazoa > Chordata > Aves > Piciformes > Ramphastidae > Ramphastos > Ramphastos sulfuratus. The sequence continues at coordinate 95,012 of WBNM01019593.1, forward strand.
CTTCAGGAGCTGCTCCTGTGTTCCTATTAAAAAGCAGAGGGGCTGTCATTATGCTCTGATGCCTGTGCAGCAGCGAGAGCCACTGCCCAATTTCTGACAAGGACAGGAGGAGAAGCCAAACCTCTTCCCCAGGAAGAATTGTAGGCTCATAGAATGGTTTGGTTTGGGAGGGACCTTAAAGATTACCTAGTTTCAAGCCCCAGTTGGAACCAGAACCCCCAGACAGTTCCTGTCTAAAACATACTGGAATGACATTTGCAGTTCTGTGACTTTCTAGACTTTCTAATACACAAATGAAAAAGGAACAGCAAATTCATCCCCATTGCCTTCTGAAGCAATCAAGGATCAAACCTGGACTGTAGAGCAAATTTTGGAGTGGAGACAGGTCTGTCCTTGGCTATGTTAATAACCCTGTAACACTGCTTGCAACACTTGAACACCTCTTTATGAGTATTTCTAATCAAAAGCCATTCAGAAAGCAGATTCTGCAGGGTTTTTTTACATGCAGAAACGTCGTGTTCCATTTGCAAGGTTCTATATGTACATAGTGTACTTCAAGAATACTGCATTTCCTTCCTGAAGACTGTGTTTGTTTGCTCATCTACACTTAACTTACTGGTCTTCTGCCTCCTTCCAGGTACTCCACAATTTATACAATGTTTCCAGTGTTTTCTCTAGTCCTGGACAAGGATGTTAAATCTGAAGTTGCAATGTTATACCCAGAGCTCTACAAAGATCTTCTTAAGGTGTGGGAGACTCTTGTTTGTCTCTTTTGGTTTAAAGCAAGATCCTTGTCTTGATGTGAAACTCCCTAAATGCATGAAGTCAAGTATATTATTAGTAGATATAGAACTTTATCAAGCAAAATTGTTTTAAAAGCAAGTTTGAAGTAACAGATACAAGCAGATTTCCTGGCAGTTTGTTATTGAATGCTACATGAGATGCAATTTATTAGAAACGGCTGGGGAAATAGAAGTTCCATTCTGTGGGAAATTCTAAGGATTTAATATTACTGATCTGTTCCAAAATAAAGGGTAAAGAGAAATTGTGGGGGATTTGGCAATATGCTGAAGCCAGAAAAAGGGGATGGGAAGGAGGGATATGCTCCTCTGACGGAGGGAGGGGGTTATCACACAGTTTCTTGAATAGAAATTTGCCTTGAGGATGATCTAAAGGAACCTAAAAATTTGGTTGCTGTGCTATTTTTTGTGGCTTTAGCATGAAAGTCAGGTCCATCTCTTCAGACAAAAAAACACTTTTTTTTGATATATACTGCAGAATATCAGGAAGATAAATCTTGTCTCTGGTTCTTTTTGGTGTTTTGGGTTTTTTTTCCTCCTGGATAATTTTTTTAATAACTAGGGTATGCAGACTGGGAACATCTTTCTTAATTGAAGGAAAGGGTGGACTGACTATTCAACAGATCCTTTCCCTCAAGGATTTCTGTTAAACAGATACTCTCAGACACAAAGCCTGTTTTTCCAGCAGCTGAATAAGTCTCCATCTGGTTTCACTTGTATGTTGTCTCTTATGTCATAAACCACTAATTCTCCAACCATCCTTAGGCCTGGTCTAAACATAGGGGGGGTTGTACTGGTATAGCTGTGTTGGCTGGAGATGCTTTTTTTTAAAAACCTATTTGCCTTCAATATGATGGTGATTTGTGTGTGTGTCTAGAAATATAATCTTAATATATTCATGTGTATGTGTATACACACATCTTATATTTCACAGTACAATGACTAAACTCAGGAGACATCTTTGCGCTGAATTAATTGCGTGTGCAGTGAGGATGAGGCTGTATGGAGCTGTGCAAGCAGTGAGCTTCCCCAGTCCCAAGCCTCCTTCATGGGTCATGAAAAATGAGAATAAGGAGACAGTGCCTCGAGGTTACTCAATTTGTTTTGTTTTCTTTCCAAATCACCTTCAGATTCTCTTTTTTTAATTGATGGGTTGATCTGTAAAGTGAATGTTCATGAAAGAATATCCCAATGGAATTTTATCTTTCTGTTTTCCTTTCCCCTCCTAGGGACGACCGTTGTCATACAAAACATTTTTAATATGGGTCTTAATAAGCATCTATCAAGGTAAGAAATCAACTTCTGCATGTGTCTTTAGATGTTTGAATGAAGGAAGAATGGCTAACTTCTTCTGACTTGCCAGAAGTTAAGGATGGCATGAAGTGAATTTGGCAATAAATCTACGGGATAATGGATAATAATTATTTTGTTAAGGTGTGTTTGTTCATTTGTTTGTTTGTTTTTGTCACAGAAAATATTGGTAATGTTGCCAAAGGAGCAAATTATCTAAACCAAAATATTGGCAGCAACTGGTCTTAGTGAGTCCATCCTTTGTAACTGTGTGCAAGTTCCTTCTGATGCTTTAATTGCTCCTTCTGTAGAGTTGAGCTTGCTTTCTTATGATAAAGGTTCTCAAACCTATAGGGTATATGGGTTGAGTCATCATGCAAAATACAGAATCTATAGCTTTGTCTGGTTTATCTAAACCCTGTCAGATGTGGCAATCATTCTGGTTAATTCATAGCCATTTGTAATGAAGGACTAGAGTAGGACTGAGGTTCTTGACCATATACCATAGACTCCAATTAGGCTGTTAAAACAGTGAAGCAAATGCCTTAATTGCAGTGCATCTGTTTTCCAAGAGTGGATGTAGTAATTGGGGTGTATGTCTAAGAAGATCTTTTGTTTCATTTTGTCTTTTTTTTACCAAGTGACCTCAAACTCAAATGTTTTCTGTAAGTGTTAATCAAGGAATCATGGAAACATGTAAATGACATAGAGGCTATAAAGCTCAAGTGGCAAAATGAGACTGTGGCAGAATTTGTAGTTTTCCAAGACCCCTTTGTCAACAAGAGCCAATATGAATGTGCCAAAATAAGCAGATAATCCTTACTCATCTAACTGATGTTACCATCCTCATTAGGGAGTAAATATAAAAATATAAAAGCTCTACTATTATTATCTTCTGAAATCTAGCATGGTAAAACCCTGTGACAGCAATGATGGTCATCTACTGCTGTATAACTATGATGGCAAAGCCAAGGCATTTACTGCAAACTCACCAGTGGTGGAAAGCTAAAGTCAGAGAGTGATGCATTGAGGGAAAGATTTCTTGAACTAAGACTACTATCTGGTTACAATATTTGGTTAAAGTGACTTCACTCCTGATGTGCTAAAGAACTAGAAAACAGCAGGCCAAACAATGGGGCTAGTTGCTAGCAGAGATGAGCCTGACTGAAAGTTTGAACAGTTCTAAATTTTGGAACATTCACAGCTGGATTTGAACCTTGTGGCTCAAGCTCTAGGCACTTGAAGGTTTTCCCTTCTGAAGCTAGCCTAGCGTGATGGATGTTGGTGTGGATTACTCATGCTGCTAACATGAGTTATTTGTGCAGGTGGCCGTGCGGGGTGTTGTGAGCATTCTCTGGCCAGCCGGAATAGGAGCATGAAACAATGCATCATTAACAGAGCTTTCATGGGTCCTCCTCTTAGGGGAAAATGTAGAGTGGCCAAAATAATGCAAAGGGAGGCTAACTTGTATCCACTGAGCTTTTCAACGCCTTGCTTCCATCTGGGCACTGAGGCAATGCAGTAGGTTTTAGAAGTATTTGATATCTTCTAGCTTCCGAGTAGCGACCAACTGCTTTTCTGGAAGGATAGAGTTTCGTGATGTTAGAAATCTCCAGTTGCCAAAACAGTGTGTGTTCATTTCCTATCTCCATGTGTCTGTGAATATGATAGACTGTCATAAAAGTCTGGGCACCTCTGCTGTAACTTTTCCCTGTCTTCTCATCAATTATGTCTCCTAAATAGTAACTGATTCATTGTCATCACATTCATCAGATTCCATGAAAACCAGTCTCAAGATGTGACTATGTTTCAGCCTTTCCAAGTCCTAGCAGTGGGTTTTAGAGCTTAGACTGGTGTTTGAATAAAATACCCAAACGTTCCGTTCCCTTGCAGGTAGCATCATCATGTATGGAGCACTGCTCCTCTTTGAATCTGAATTTGTCCACATTGTTGCCATTTCCTTCACGTCCTTGATTCTGACGGAGTTGCTGATGGTGGCACTGACGATCCAGACGTGGCACTGGCTCATGATAGTGGCTGAGCTACTCAGTCTCTCCTGCTACATAGCTTCTCTGGTCTTCTTACATGAGTTTATTGGTAAGGTTAAATACCTTTTCTCCTGAAGAGCAGCAGAACTCTGAAAAACTGAATTAAGCTGAAAGGCTGTTGATGAAGCCAACAGTGACCAAATTAAGCTGCATTTGATTTGAAGGCACTTGAATAATATTTGTGGTTCTTCCCAAGAGTAAAATGGTAGAGGAGGTAAGGGTGGTGAACAGACTGTGTGATGCCTGCTGAATCTCATCCGTAATTTCCAAACACACCATATCAGCTGTGGTCTGTAACAGTGGTCTTTGTGTCTACATGGAAACTGAATTGGAGTCTGCAAATTGAAGTCTCTTTGGTTTGAAAGACTTCATCTTTTAACTGGGTGAAGAGGTTGCCTCCTAAAACTGAGGTTATTTTATTTGCTTCATTGGAGTCCTCCTCTTATGGATTTGATTTTGAGTTTTTTTTTGGTTCTCTGAAACAGAACTAATCCATTTCCCTGGATAAAGAAAATAGGGTGAGGAATCCCAAATTTTTCCTCAGTAACTTTAAGTGTCAAATCCATAGTGGTCAGGAACCACAAGGTGTCACTACTTCTTCCATAAAGCTCTTTGCTAACTGAAAACAATGGGGATGGCTTCCCAATGGGCTACATCTATACCTCTTGCATATGGACATACCAGCTCCATTTTAAACCATGCTTCAGCTACTTTTGCAGAGATTCTGTTGAGCTCTCAGTTGTCACGTGTTCACTGGACTACCAGCAAAGTAGCAGAGGCAGTTCCTAGATCCAGAGAACAAGGAGTCTGTTTAAAGGAAGCTTAGTGTTGCCCTGTTTCTGATGGAATATATATGGGCACTTGCCTGTGAGGAGTTGCACGCCTTGCTGAAGTGCGCTCTGCAGAAAGCTGCATCTTTTGTGGAAGGGCAGAATAGTGAGGAACCAGGTATTGTATAAGCTTTGAACTTGAATGTGGAGGTGGTGCAGCAGTTTAAGAAGTGTTGGTAGATCAATTTGCTTTTCTGCGCCTTTTCCCAAAAGGTAATTCCCATCTTCATTGACTTTGTTCTCTTTCATTTCTAACAGATGTTTACTTCATCGCAACTTTGTCATTCTTGTGGAAAGTCACAGTCATCACCCTGGTGAGCTGCCTTCCCCTCTACGTCCTGAAGTACCTGAGACGAAGGTTTTCTCCCCCAAGCTATTCAAAGCTTACATCGTAGTGCTGCTCTCCTCACACACCAGAGACAAACATTGCACATGGCTGGGAGGCAGAATCATGTAGTCGTACTATAATGAATACGTCCAATATTTGCATAAGGATCGTGTGGTAATCTCTGTTACACGCTGCTTTATTGAACAAGACTTCACCACTGCCATGAACGGAAACCTCACGATAAAAGGGAGGTTTTTTGGTGGGTGGAGGCACTTGTTACTTCATCAAGTTCCTGTCACTTTTGTTCAAATCAGCTGGGGTCAAAGCACGTAACTGCGATGATGATGGTTTCTTATGTGTGGTTAGAAGTATCTGAAAGCTGCTAACTGACCTTGGAATTTACACATGCCAAACTTAAGTTACTTTTTAAAGTATCTGTGCTGTCCTTTGCATTGTTATGTTGGTTTAAGTTATTTATCTTTTCTATCCAAGTAGTTACATTATTTTTACCTCTTGGAAATCCCTTAATGTAGGTGATGCACTGTACTGCTGACAGCTGATTCCTGATTTATAGCATGCTGTTTCCATAATGGGGCTCCAGCTTGTCGGATCTACACACACTGGAGAATCTGAGCGTGTTTGAGATTTTCCTTCAGTTGCAGTGTGCTCACCCTAGTGAATTTGGAGGTATCCAATCAATGATAAATAGAGAGAAATAATCCAAAATGAAGAAATTCAGTTTTGTTTAGCTTTTGTGCTTCCTGTTAAAAGGAACTGGTGACGTAATGGCTTTACTCTGTATTTATTTGTACAGGACAAAATTATTGAAAGTAAAGCAAATCCTTTTTGGGAAAGAAAATTGAAGTTGATTAGACATGAAATGTGTCGACAACGTGAGAAGAGACTCGTACTGTTCTGTACACAATGTGGCAGACGTGTCTTGAATCCTTGGAGACTGAAAGGAGAGGTCACAGAGCTGCTACTCCTCACAGCTACACAAAATCTGTTTCCTGTTAGGGTGAAACTGTGAGGATGAGCTGCAAATAAGCTGAGGCACTCCTAGGTGGATGTTGTTCATGACACACTCTGCAGAGAGAGAGTTTTTGAGAACCTTGCGCTTGATTTGCTCTAAAAACCAAACTTGGATCACAGGAGCGGGGTTCACATGAAGGTATTAGGCTCATGTGCAGAACCAAATGTATGCATTTATTTTTAATTTTCAACAATTAAACTCAATTAGTTCTTTTTTCTAATAAGCACTGGGCCACATTATAATACTGTCAGGAGAGCAACATGTACTTAAGTTGCTCAGGAGAAGGACAGAGAGTTATGGGAACCTTTTATGGTTGGGTACCTGCATCAGACATGGAGAAGCTTTTAGTGGCAGCCATCCTCATCCAATGACTTTGCTAAATCAGTTACTTGCTGTCTAATTCCTGCATCATAAACACCACAGCCAGAGCTGGCACTGCTTGGTGCTGTTACTGGTCAGTTGCTTGGAAGGACCAGGAATGGCAGAGCCCAGACCCTGAGCTCCCTTCTCTCTCAAGGCAGCCCCTCCAGGTCAGGACAGCCACGCCGATGTGAGGGGCAGAAGCTCTCTGTTTTTCTGTGCCATGCTGAACCTCTTTAAAGGACTGCCAGCTTCAGTTGCCATTGCTACAGGCATTCCACTGTCGCAAGCAGCACAATGATGCATTGAAAGATCTGGTGTGAAAATGAAGAGAAAATGGGAGTGCTGTTTTCAAAGAGCTGGGAGTCTCTGTTGACCCACGGTGGTACATATTCAGTTTTCAGATCTAGAATAGCAGTGGCTTGTGTGGTTGATGTGTGGTAATTGCTCTGGGGAATGTTTTGCACAACCTGATCTGCCTTTCTTCCTTGCTCTTGGTTCCTGAGAGTAAATATCAAAGAGGAGGGGAAGCAAGCTCTGGGAGATGTAGAGAAAAATTGGATGTGCTTCATAATGCATGTGGCTCAGAGTGAGAAGAAGGTACGGGCCCCTACGACCTTGTTGTTATTTCATGGGGGGAAAACCCTCTTAATTTAGAAAATCATGTTTCAAAATCCTTCAGGAGTAAGAACAGCAAACCTCTTTAATCTAGCTCACTGCTTTTTCTTCTGTGCCAGTCTTCTGATGAGGCTCTTGTCTGAAGTCCTCATACATAGCAGCCACCTTCAGAAACAACCAACTGGCAAAGCAAAGCCAGTTCTTAGTATGGAACTTTTAATATTACTTCAAACATTTGCCTTTATCCTTTCAAATTATTTTCCTGAAAATAATAATGGACATTTCTGCTTACTTGACACGCATTTTCATGTTGGGAAAGGCCTTAGAAGTCCAGCCTTCTCAGTGATTTGTCTTGCAGAACAAAAGCAGAGTCTGAACAGCCCATTTGTGGGAGAGTTGGGCTAACAGCCTTGTGTGAATGATGCCACTTTGCCAAAAAGGTATTTAATGTTGTCTTTATCATGACTTGCTACAGCTCCTGGATAGTGTCTGCCATGCAGGTGTTCTGGAGTCCCCAGCCAGCATTTGATTTGAGTAGATGTAAGTAGAAGAATCAAGAATTCCTTTTGGCCACTTCATGTGACTGAGAAGTCAGGTCCCTCCTGTCCGTTGGCAAAGGCATCGCAGAACCCACCTTTGTAAAGCCCTGTCCCTATCTAGTGTGTATTGGTAGTTAAATGTCCTGCAAGAATAACAGTGCCATGCTACTGGGTGTAAATATTTGAGACGTATATATGGTAGAATTCACTGTTTCCTCAAGTCAATACAGTTTACACTGAGTGGACCATATTTGCAAAATATTAGCTTAGACCAAGAAAGGGAGGAACTCGTGATTTTGGTTATATTTATTGATTCATAGCTTTAACAAAGAACCCATATTTAGTGGAATTGGTAGCAATCTATAGCTGTGTTTTGGGGTGTGAATGATGTTTTTTTGCAGCTAGTGTTTTTGCACAAGGTGGTAAATCCAGGAAGCAATTTCTGTCCAGGTATGCCCTGCGTTTTTTTTTTTTAAAGCAATCAGACAATTCAAACTGCTATCGAACCAACAGCAGGAAAGGGGAGTGATTGTTGTATTTTGCAAGTTTAGCACTTTATGTCTGCAATCTACTTCTCTTGAGTTATTTAAAAATTTGTTTAAACAGCAAAGTTGAATACTCATTCCCATACTTACTGTACATTTGAATAAAGGGATTCTCTGCTGGAAATTTAATTCTTTTCCTCCAGTATGCTCATAGTTTGTGCTTATTGGGAGTGAAGCATTGTTTTCTTGTATGTAGTATATTGCTTGTAGCCTTAGCTGTCTTCCTCTTCCTTTATTTTGTTCTGGTTTATGTACTGTAGCAGTTCATCTAACTTGTGTGCTTTGGGACTGTGCTCCAAGCCGTAGGGTAGTGGCGTACATCCCACAGTGTGCTTCTGCTTCCCGTGGCTGCTTCAGGGAAGCCAACACTCTGTGCTGTGCTGCTGTGGTGCTTAGTTAATGTGGAAGTTTTGTGAAGTGTGCTGTTCTCTTTTTGCATCTCTGCAGTAATTCCAGGTGTGTCTTCTTTTTTTCTTTTTTTAGTTTGTTTTCTTTACTGCTGGTTTAATTCTCTCCATAGAGCTTGACCCATTTGTCTTTGCAAACATTTGCTTTGCTCAGCTCGCAGTGCGATTGAAATGCAACATTCTTTATTCAACAGCAGCAGCTTAAATCTGTGCAGAGCGTTATCAGAACTGGCCTGAGGAGTGATGAGTGACATCCTTAGTGTCCCCTCAGTGTTGACAGCTGTGTGGTGAGGGCTACAGCTGGACCAAACTGAGAGCAGCAAAGGTGTTTGTCTGTGGTCTGAACTGTCAGAGTTAAATGCCGTGACAACCCCTCCTCATCCTCTGCAACTGCTGAGGAAAACGTTGCTGTAGTTGAGCTAAGTTTGTCAGGGAGCCCCAGAGTCAGATGTTTGAATCCCTAAAGCTTATCTTTTGGCTTTGTCTTTTGAAGGAAGCTGCTGCACCATACGATGCATCATAAATCCTTGGTTGGCACAAGCAGTGCTCTAAACCAGGTATGTGAACAACTGCTGCACACAGCTCACTGTTGCAAGATCTTTAAACTGTTCAGACCCCACTGTTCAGATGGGGTTTGACTCATCTCCACAGTTGTTGGAACCAGTCCAGTGGCCACTAAAACCTTCAGTGTGAGCTGGATGGGCTCTTATTTTACTATCAGTCATTTTGTAATTAATGATCTCTTTGATTTGTGTGAAATCCTGGGTTCTACAGCTTTGCCAATATGGTCCATTACTACTGCCTACTACAACTCGTGTACTTCTATGCCTTTGAGAACATTTTAAATTGTTTGAATTGTTGAAGAAAATAAATGTTAAGTTAATTTAATTTTTAATTGGGGAAATGGATTCTGGTGTCAAAGTGATATTTACTGTGATGCCGATGTTTTGTACCTGTCATCTAGTTAAAAACTGTAGATACTCTTGGTTCAAGAGAAATACGAATGCCAGTTATTTATTGTTCTGTGAAGTTACATGTTGCAGATGTGTAAAACCTTAAAAGGGAATGTTGTAAAACAAGGTGGAAAAATAAATTTTATGCAACTTCTTTACTTCATCCATATACACCTGGTATGATGCACCTGAGTTGGTCCTGGCATGATCAGTCCAAAGTGTGTTTTAGACAGAACTGTGAGTTATACTGTGGCCCTTTGACTTGTCTGCCTGGGAAATACACACCTGAGAAATGGTCAGTACTTTCTGCTGATCCACGTAGACCTGTGTGATGGCTTAGAAACTTCCCACCCCCACCACTATTGGAATTTACTAGACTAGCTCAGACAGCTTGGAAATAAGATGAAGCTCTATTTACAGCAAAGCAAAATTTACAAGCATATGTACACATTCTATTTACAAGTATTTACAATTATATATGAGTTAGAAATAATATAGAAATCCAAACTTCCTCCCAGACCAAGAAAAACTGCCCAGAAGGGCTCAAAACTACCTCCTCTTTCTCCCTCTCTTTCTCCCTTCCCAGCCAGAAACCAAAACACCCAGGCAACAAAACTTACGTGCTAGTAGAGAGATAGTAGAGTGGAGTGAAGATAAAGTGAATAGGGAAACATCCCAGGACAGAGAGTGGGACAAATTGTTGACATTTTGGCTTTTTATTCCCCTCAGCAAACCAACGAATGATAGAGACTTCCTCATTATTTTCTTTTCACAACAAATGATTTAATTTCTCTCATTAAAATATTCCAGTTAGCCTCAAACCAGCATAACCTGCTTCATTCATTTCTTTATTGTAAGCAGTTTTCTAACACTTTTAACAGGAAGGGGTTTAGGGCTGGTGGGATTCTTAATTAAAAAGAAAAAAAAGTTTTGGTGGGAGCTTTTGCTACCCTTTGCTTCATTAGTGACTTCCTGCAAGATTGTTTTCTGCAAGTCATCATCACAGTCTAATGGTGTGGCTTCAGCCTTTGTGGAGCACAGAGAGAAGCTTCGGCTGGAAGTGGTCAGGCTGCTGGTCCCACTGCTGTCTTGCCACCACATCAGTGAGAGGAGCTGGCTGCTGTGACCACCAGGTGGAACTTCAGCCCCAGGCTTCCACTTGCCTGCTGCCTTCTTTACAACCAGGTAGTCCCAGAGTACCCAACTGTCCCGAGGATTTTTAGCAAGCCCTGCAGTTTGTAAATTCAGTTTCAAAAGATTTGGCTTGCTCAGGAAGATTCTGGCCAAACTGTCCTTGCAAATTCTAGTGCAAGCCCTGCTAAGGAGAAGGTGGTCATTTCTGCTAGTACTCACTGCTGTGAGTTAGGAGAAAGGGTTTTTTTGTTTTAAGTGTGTATATATATATGTGTGTGTGTGTGTATGTATATATATATATATATACATTCTGCTCTTGGAAAAGCAATGATGCAACATAATTAAGGAACAGCTATTTTTGGAACGTGCTCATCACTTGCATGTTAGATTAAGTAACTAGGTCTGCACATCAGCAGTCCCAGGGCTGGGGCTGGCTGCCCTGCTTCTGGGTCAGAAATGGGAGGGAGAGGCAGGAGGCTAGCTCAGTGTTCTCCACAGGGGAAATGTCAATAACAGTGATTAAAAACAGAGTATTACAGATTTCTACCAAAAAAAAAAGTGTAACGGAGCCATAAACACTGGAAAAAAGCAACCACAGCACCCCCCAAAATAATACAGTTGAATAAAGTAGATCCACAACTTAGGGGACCATATTTAAATGCAGCGGTGATAAGCTATCCCTCAGATTATTAAACCTGTATTAAAGACTTACTTTTAGATTCAATAGGACCCAGATACCAACATCTTAACTTTTTACCTTTTTTTTTTTTATAGCGAATGCAAATATTAAATAAACAATTTTTGTGATGTTTGCACACATCAAATGAATGCTGTAGACTCCAGAAATTACAGGACCAGATTTCACTCCCAAGTGTTACCAATTTCCCACTCCAAATGGGTTACATAAGCCTTAGTTAGTGGTTCTTTAATTTATGGATGGCTTCTTTTTAATGGTGAAATGTGTAATTAAAAAAAGCTAGAAATAGTTTAGAAAAACTCTGAAAAGGGAAGGAGAATTTCTGCAAATTTTTTTTTTCACCCAAACATTGCATAATAGTAGAAATGTCAAAGATTTCCATGGGGTTTAATTTCATTCTTCATGTGGCTGTGGTCACACAAGTTTGAACGCTGCAGGGGTTGGCAGATTTTTGGAAGATCATGCATCCTGGGATAAGTTTTCAGCCTTGGCTTTACCAAACAATGCCAGTGGCCTTATTTTTCAAATTGTGGTTATATTACACACTAGTGTCTCCTTTCTTCTGAAAAATAAAACAATAGGTGCTGGCTAGTAATTTGGTATCTTGCTGTGGCCCTGAGCCTTAGGTGTTGTATGAAGATGTACAGAAGCTTCTTTTTACCTTAAACCATCTGGAGAGGAGAAAGCCTTGCCAGCATACCCTCTACCTTTGCCTTCCATGGCTCAACTCATGCACCTACTCAACCTCTTCTCCTTGGCATTAAATAGCATTGTCATGACAAATCCTCATTAGAGGAAGGTTATTGCCCTTACTCCATAGCTAGGAGGTGGTGGCAGAGAGAACTTGGGCTCTTGAGACTGTACCCAAAATCCATGGCAGAGCACAGAGTGAACAACCTTCTTGTTTTGACTGCTGAGCTTTCTCACCCCACAATGCTATGGGAAGGTTACTTATTCCACAGAGTATTCAGATTCACTATCTTTGTTTAATATTAGGAATGTGATGTCAGGCTTCAAAGAAACTGTCCTTATTGTATAGTTTAAACCAAATCAAAGTATTTCGCGAGGTTCTTCCATCCTAGACCTGAAACTGCAGATGCAAATTACATCTGTGATGTCTTCCAGTTGCACGTGAAAAAAGGTGAGCTTCAGAGCACGTGAGTAGCCACTGGCTGCAGGAATAGCTTTGCTGCAACTGCAAAAAGGTAATGCAAGGGGGAAATGCTGAGTGTGACGATAATTACCAGCAGCACTTAATCCTGATCCAGCACCTATCAGTATCTGAACTGATGCTGTGGTTTTCTTGGGCCACAAGCTGGCATTTCCTGGCCCTAAAACTCTCTGAATGGTGTGGGGCTCTCTAGATTACTTGGTGCTTGTAATTAGAGTTATAGATGATCAGTAAGTTGCAGGATCTGGCTTTCAGAAGAATGCCCTTCCCTCTGCTGGTCCTTCCTCCCTTTGTGGCCTAAGACCTGACAAGTATTGAGTGAGTGGGTTACAAAGAGGACTTTAAAATCATCGTGTTTCCACTTTAAAGCTCTCCTCTCTTGGCTTGCTGCAGTTGTGCACGTATGGAGGAATATTGTGTGCTGTTCAGATTCTCTCACAGAAAGAAGTAGTAACAAGAACAATCTGTGCAAAAGAATTTAGCACATTAAACATGGGGGTAATAGTCATTCTCATTTGTCCTTTTATGTGAAACAGATTTTATTTAAAATGTACACTCTGAGTAGCTTAACCATATCCAGAAACTTCTTTACCAGGGAAAAAATAGAATTACCCACAATATAAATTAAGAGCATAAGTAGAGGTGAATTGGTCGTGCTTTGAGATTCCGCTTAGTCAGCTCAGAAGGACTCCTGGAGCACACACCTTGGTGGATACTTGGGGAGTGAGTATCTCCTGTGCTTGAGATTTCATCAGACAGTGGATTTACTCAGCTGTTGCACATCTGCTCTGAAAAAGCTGTGTCGTAGCTCTGCTGTAGGCGTTCTATTTCTCTGCCATTAGACAAGGATCTGCCTTGTGCTTGCTCCTCTGTTTTTTAAGACGTCACTTTGGGTTCGTTTCCTACAGTGGCAGATTTCAGCAACATGTGGCTTGTCAGAAAGTGATGAGAATTGCTGTTGATCAGGATTCCTACTTAAAATGAGAACAAACCATTGCTTAGGGAGACCATTGTATGAAATGCTGTGTAATGGTCCTGAGGGAGCACGTTACCTGCTCCAGCAGCAACGGTGTAACTGCCATGCAAAGAAATGCTGCTTGGTGCTGAGCCAAAGTGATGGACAAGGGAATGTTGCCTGCAGAGGCAGAACTCTGCAAAGCCTCTGCACCTTGCATTAGTCTCATTTTAAGGTTTTGAATAAAAGACACGCTTGTAAGGATTGGCATTCCCTCTGTCAGACAACATGTCTGGTCTGGCCCAGTGGTTTCCAGTGAATTGCTGTTTCCTGCATCTGCTGTTGCTGTGATTGCTGTCCTGGACCACCACAGGCAGCACTGTCACTCTGGTCTTGGAAGGTCCTGTGTGTGAACTGGCTCTCCTGGGCCAGCCAGGGTGCTGATTTGGAACTGGGAGCTTGAATGGCTCACGCTTACTATGTTTTATTACTTTTGGCTTTCACTGTGTTCCAAGAATTAAAGGCTAGGACCTTTGAGAAGAGCCCTCTGGACTGCAGCAGATGGTAAGGCAGCTCGTTATCTTGCTGCAAGGGCAGGGGCACTGCCAGCAGTCCTCTCAGCCCCTACGAGGTAGGATCTTATTTTGCCCTGGAGATGTTGCTGGAAATGTTTATTGCTCTCCAGCTGCAACTCTATTAGGCTCCATCTTGTTCTCTTTATGTTTGACAACCAGCACACCATGAGCTGTAAAATTTCAGAGCCCCGCTGAACAGCAGCCAGTGTTTTAACCACTCTGTTGCCAAGGCTTCCTTGGCATGAGCCTGCAATGTGAGCAAAGAGAGCTCTTGCTATTGGAGCTGTGATGGTGATTAGCAAGCTCAGGGAAATCCAAGCACCACCCTGCCCAGTTGAAGTTCACCTCTGAATTTCCTCTGGGCAGCATCCTAGTGTCAGCCCTTGCAGTGCTTGTGTCTGATTTGTGTGTGCACACATTGCCTTTGCATGGAGATGTAGTAACAGATCACTTGCACGTAAGATCCTTTTCTTCTTTTAATTTCCAAACATACCTGCAGCAGTTACATCCTGATGTTTGTTAGTGTAGCTCAATTATTGAGTATGCTGTCTTTGCTTCATTCTAGCCTGGAACAATTATTTTAAGCCTGATTACAAACAAAAAAATAACACTGAAAGTCAATAAAACAAGAGCTAAGAATTTTTTTTTTTTTGCCTAAAGTATGAGTTGGAAACGAACACTGACTGGTTCTTCTTACCTCTGTGTCCAGAGGTATACCTGGAGAAGGGGACAACCAGTTTTAAACAGGATCTACACAATCATTGCCTGCTGTGAGCTGCTCCAAAGAAGCATTTATCAACTGTTATTTGCAGTGTGGCACAGACACTTGGACCTTCTCCAGCTTGACAGCCAGGCTGTTATAAAAGACCAAGGTTAGATGTTACCAACCCTTCATCTATCTTGCTTTCTCCAGATATGCCAATTTCCAGTCTTTGGTATTCTTTTGTTTATTTGTCAAAATGCATTTCTGCCTTTTAGCTGGATCCAGATTAATTAAGCAAAATGACAGTTTACATTTTAGGTTGAAACTAGTGCCAGAAATTCTCAGGCAACTGTCTATAGACTGAAGTTTGATTCAAAGCTGCCCAGTTTTGTTTCTATGAAGTCTCAAGCCTCCTGCTGATCAGATTTTGACATCTGATCTTTCCTATATACAATGAGAAATGAGCCAGAAAACAAATGTTCTAAGCAAAATTGCTGTTTGCAGCAGTAACCCATAAGAAGAAAACCTTTCCAACATCAGCTAGAAGGAAGGGCACTGTGCTGGTGTCTTGTTGGAAGACTCACAGCTGGTATGAACAAACGGGTCATACTCATCCACACCCTCACACAGCCTCTGAGTTTTGCTCAAGTCCAAGCTGAATTCTTATGACAAAACACTACCGAAGTGTGGAGCTCATTTTTACAGGTGTGGTGTTTACCACGATAGCCTTCAACAGAAAGAAACATCTTGTGTTTCACATGTGAATAACAACTATTTCCTTCATCAGCCTGGTGTCCTTTGTGGTCTCTCACCACCAGGACACTGTGCAGGGCAGTGATTTATATGGGTTCTCACTCTTCTTTTTCTTTCAGCTCTCACTGCCGTTCCAGCTCCAGAGAATATAATGCCACAAAACCTTCAGTAAAACCAGAGCCTGGAGGAAATATCAGGTGTTAACATCTAATAAAAAGCTAACACGCTTGAATGACCTAGGATTGTAAGGTACCTCTTGCACGGCTCAAGCAAGGACTGACCTAATGCAGTCGTTTTATGATGGTGGCAGGTAAGGACTAATTACAGATCCTGGCCTCCATCATGGACTGACTTGTCAAGTTAACTTACCGCCTGAAGTACCTACAACTACATTGCAGGGGCTTTCTACTCCTTTGTATAACTGAATGCAGTTGCTCCTGAAGGAACATGGTGAGTAAATCTGAGGTGCTGAAAGAAATACTACACTAGAAAGTATGCTGTGGGGAATATTTTATACGCTTTGGGGTGAATTAATGACTGAGTTTGGGGTTTAAGAGGAAAAAAAACCCCAAAACACAACAAACTTTGTGCACAAATACATACTTTAAAATACATTTTCTTTCAAACACCAACTATTTTAACAACAGTGTAAATCAGATTTTACAGACCACATATTTCAAGTATGAAGTTCATTAAATGTGTGAAATTCTAGATTAGCTGCCGGGTGTGGCCAGGGCTCCAGTAATGAATCATAAATTGTCTTCAGGATGTAATATCAAATTCCTTTGCCCTGGCGGTGATATTAAAGGGATAAAACCACATTTTCAAAACAGTCATAACCTTTCTTTATTATCATCATTTAGTTTAGTCATCATACAGTATATAGTGAATGACTGCATCAGCGTTTTCACTCTGAATCTAATGTACAGGTGTCTAATTGGATTAGTTCATTGTTATTATTAATAAACCCCTAATATAACTGAAACTAATGCTGTCTATTCATACATGCATTTTGCCAGAGCCCTGATAAAGGGCGGCAGCCTGTCTTTAGATGTAAGAATATCACTCTAAACTGCAATTCACTCTGACCCTGCATGAAAGAATTGCTTTATATAGTTAAAAAGTATTATGATTTGATTTGGTGTGTTTTGAAGCCATCCACCAGCATGGCTGTATTCTATATCTATCTTCAATTGATAGTTCAGTAGTGGAGTCCAGGTAGTCTGTGACCATAGTAGTCATCTCCTTGATCTAGGCGTGGTAAGTCCTTCCTGAACTGCCTTTCCCTTTCCAAAAGCTTGGCAAATGCCCACTCAGCCCTGCGGGAGAGGTACTTGCTGCTGTGTGGGCCTTGGAGGAAGGTCCATGCTGAGAACTGTGAATGTGTTGGTGTGTGGACCTGTGTACCTAGGAGATGTTGAACTCTTCCTTAAAAGAAATAGCTGGGGAAAAATGTTCATAATCACCTATGATCAGAAGGTTGTCTTCACATTCCTACCTTGGTTCTCCCCTTCCTTGGAAGGGACAGATTAATTGAATAAATGGGAATAATGATTAATGCATGATGACTTTCCCACTCCACAAACCCTTCAGTGAACTGGGAGCAATGTGCAGGAGTGACCAGCTACTTCCTTGTGCTGTTGGAACAGCTATAGTTTAAGGGACAGGATCTCTGTTCTATCCATCTTCACTGAACACAGCAGACAGGAAAGAATTTTCCAGTGCTTCTCTGCTCCACAGCAAGCACTGGATGGAGCAGCTCAGGGACTGTGGTGGGCTGAGTTGACAGGTGCCCATGAATCCATATTGCCTGGACTTGGACAGGACAAGCAGTGTCTTCCTCTTCCTTTTCCCCCGCACTACTCAAAGGGAAGGAGGTTCACAAAGCAGTTCTGATCCTGGTAGGAAAATAGTGGGAAATTCCCAGGTAGCACATTTGATGTGACTAAATGTCCAGAGGTAAGCAGCAGTGGCCTTTGTTGTGCATGGCTATTTGTTCTTTCCAAAGTGTGGCCTGGTGACTGCAGTTACAGCAGCTTAAATTCTGCAAGGAACAGGTAAATGGTAACACGTTTACTTGCCTTGCCCACAGAGAGAAGCACCTCTCCAACTCTCAGGGCGAGTACTGTCCTTCCTAATTATTCCAGGGAGTAATCACCCTGTTTGGCTGTCTCTTATTTTCTGAACCTTAGCTTAAAATCTTGGAAAACTAAACAAAAAACTCACTTATGTTTTTATAATCTCAAAGGGGAAATATCTTTGGAAGAAACAAACATCTTTACAGCCTCATCCAGAGTTCTTGTTTGATTAGACTCACTTAAAATAACCCACAAGAGTTGTAGTTCAATTTTGTCCTACATTCTCATGTGCCCACTTCATTTGCTCAGAGTTGCTAACTTAGTCATTGTAGTATTTTGTAAGGCCGTGCCAATCTGGAGGGCTTAAGTGTTCCCTGAAACAATGTTTGATGCTGTTTGAGGCACAGATCATGTAGTTTAAACATTCCTCTTTGGACAGGTTTGCTACATCAGTGTGCAGAGAGCGAGTGTCAGGTCTGGGACAGATTTAGCACCACTTACAACCAAATAAACACAGGTATTGTTTCGATTTTGAGCTGCCACGTCTGAATCCTGCTGGCCAAGGTGACCGTCCACCTGCACCTGCACCTTCCCCGTTGCCGGCTGTCTCCCCCTTCTCCGCACCCCGCCGGGACCAGCCGCAGCCGCTCCGCCTGCGCTGCGCAGCCCTGAGCTCCCTTTTGCTGAGGCCGGACCGCAGCCTCAGCCGTCCCTTTCCCCATGGGGATATCGGGGAGACGTGTAAAAACTCTCGGATTATCAGAAGAGTGATAGTGTTTGTCTTCTGCCCGGGAGCAGCAAAAGTGTCCCGGGAAGACTGAATCCCTCCCGCCTTGTTTTCTCCCTTGCAGATGAATTTATGTGCCTCCAAAATTCCCTACCCGGGAGTTCGAGCTCCTGGCAAACTTGTGGGACCAGAGGCGAGATAGGAGTCACAGTGGGACGTGGGGCCGTTGAGGGATGTCCTGGGATGTCTTCGGGGCTGGAGGATGTTGCGGGGCCGAGCAGAATCCAAGCAGCTACCCTCAGCTCCGCAGCAGGCTGAGCCGTTTCGGTTTTCCCTGGATAAAAAGCCCGAAGTTGGTTTTTTTTCTAGAGGGTGAGGCTCTGAGCAGTTTCTTTCTACAGCTGCAGATCTGGTAATTCTTTCACATACAACCTGACTTAAGAGTATGAGACATCTCCGTATCAAGTGGTAATTGACCTCATGTGACTGCTTTGCAAATGTGCTTCACTGTCTGTATGCAATCCTACAGATTTCTAGGAGACAGACACGGGAATAGGCACCAAGCCAGATGAACTAATTACGTGCTCCTGGTCCCATAAGAAGATACTAATTCAAGAACTGCCTCGCTGAAGACAGCTAGAGTGGGGCACTGTTGTTCTTTTGGTGAGTTGAAAGAGGTTGATCCTCTTTTTTTCAGTTCACAGGAAAATTTCTAGAAGAGAGAAATACCCCTTCTTTTATTTGAGGTTTTGTTTTCTGAGAGGTTTTGTGGGGTTTTTTGTTTGTTTATGTTGTTGGGTTGGTTTGTTTATTTGTTTTGTGTGTGAGGAAAAAGTAAAATAATAATTTAAAAAAGTGACTCTTCACATACAAAAATAATTTTTAATGTTCACAAAAAGAATCCCTTTACTATAGGCTACTATGGGCTTTTCCCCCAACAAACAGTGAAAAGGAAAAAAAAAAGGGGGGGGGGGGGGGGGGGCTTTAGGTTTTTTAGT